>PQWD01004274.1:22550-77590 GCA_019425675.1 Leucinodes orbonalis
CGGCTTGCCCCAATCTCCTGTATTGGGAAATCTGTGAACACAACCATACCAAAAACTAAATTCTTATAGCGAAGAGAAAAGTACAGGAAAAGTAGATTTAAGTAGATAAATAAGCGTGGGACCGGGATAGGAAACACAAAAGTGCGTAGCACTCTTATTTCACGGGGCGATATCTGGCGCTTCGGTGGTACGTACCTACCTAGACGACTCAGTATCGAGTCTACCAACAAGTAATTTATTTCATTCGTGTTGTAAATAACTTACACGATCTAAAGGATCGTCAAAGGAGGAAGAAGCTTAACCTTTATATCGAATTTAATCGAAAAGTATCTATTGTTTCGGTAACCATTTGGCAAAACACTGCATAAGGTGTTGCTTTCTGTGTCATTATCATTAAAATAAATGATACATCGATTTTTTTTTTTAATTTCGTGTCGATAAACGAATATATATTTTTGAAAATTCGAAAAGACATTAGTACGTGGCGGCGTTCGAACCTACATAAAGCTACGAATTTGATAACTTTTTTTACAAATAACCTTTGAACAATGATCTAATTATATGCACAATCTGACTCAAAAAGTGCCCACGGTAAAAGTTTGCCCCTTACGTCGGTTGGGCAGAATTTTCATTCATAATCACGTCGCTCGCCACATGACATAGTGAAATTGTAGTATGCTTGCGGTTTTGATTTTGTGCCATTTTAATGACGCCCAAAATTTTTTAATGTCATAAATATGTGTCAACGTATGTGTCAAGCGGCTCGGAAATTTATTGGTTGATATTTATTCGTGATTGTGCGTCTATTACGTTTATTTTTATCTAAGCAAATAACATCATATCGGTATTTTTTTTATCGAACAGGAGGCAAACGAGCATACGGTTCACCTGATGGTAAGTGACACCGCCGCCCATGAAATCTTTCTTTTATCCCTAAGAGAAACCCCGAGCATATCTCGTTACATTGTAAGTGTCTTTGAACTTGTGAACTAATCCCGCAGTCAAGAAAATTACTTCTTACTTCTCTTTGATTTCTAAAGTATTTCAGTAATATTCCTTTTCGGACGAGTACTTTTGTAGAAGGTAGCAAAAGTACTGGAATTTTTCATTTTGATCTTCCGTTTAAACGTTCCCAGGGATTTGAAGTTGCATATTCCTTTTTAGGGTTCCGTAGCCAAATGGCAAAAAACGGAACCCTTATAGATTCGTGAAGTCTGTCTGTCTGTCCGTCCGTCCGAATAATACAATCCCGTTTTTCTCCGTAACTATAAGAACTACACTATTCAAACTTTGTGAGTAAATGTATTCTGTGAACCGCTATTAGGTTGTGACAAGAAACTTGAAAAAATAATAATATATTTTGGGGTTCCTCGTACATTGAACTGAAACTCAAAAATTTTTTTTTGCATTGAGGTGGTCCCCTTGTGGGGTATCAAGCTCTACACAGCTTAAAAAATGATATCGAGGTTTCTAATATATTTTTTTTATAAATTGAATAGTTTGCGCAAGAGACACTTCCAAAGTTGAAAAAATTGTGTACAATAAAAAAATTTTTGAGTTTCAGTTCAATGTATGGGGAACCCTAAAATATATTATTATATTTTTATGTTTCTTATTGTAACCTTATAGCGGTTCATAGAATACATATACTTGCAAAGTTTGAATAGTGTAGTGCTTATAGTTTGGGAGAAAAAAGGGTGTGACATACGGACAGACAGGCAGACAGACAGACTTGACGAATCTATAAGGGTTCCGTATTTTGCTATTTGGCTACGGAACCCTAAAAGAGATGAGATTTCAATGTATTTGATGATCTTATTGAATAATAATAAGTTCATATTCTTCGTATGGAGAGTTTTTCAAATTATTACAGAAGAGTAAGTTTACTTGTTTCAAAAGACGTTTTAATACCGTGTTTTGTTATTGAATAATATATTTGCATGTCATACTATTTCGTCGACATAGCTACATCAAACCAATTCGTCCAAATATATATGTACGAATATCATCTAAATACATATAATAGCAGTGAATATATAAGCAATCCAACGGCTTAATTTGAATTTCCAATCAACATAATATTTCATTGCAATTTCACCAACAAATTGCATCCAGAATTCAATGTTCCAAAAATAGCAGATCGTATCGTAAATTAAGTTCATACGGTAACTATAAATTACTATAAATAGTCTAGGACAAAATAATTTTGCTTGGTGGTAGAATCGATACTGAGTCGCAGTGCCACCGCAGTGCCAGATATCCCGTAAAATAACAGTGCTATGCACTTTTTGGTTTCGGGATGAGGGCACTGTAGCTAGTGAACTTACCGGATATATAAGAAACATCTGTTGTCTCGGCTGCCGGGCGTAGTGCGGTATTGCTAGAGAATAATGACTGTTTATCAGTTGTTGGTCTCCTTCAATGCCGGTCTGTCATGGTCAGGCGTACCACTTACCATCAGGAGAGCGTCATCACAGTCCTGTTCACTTCGTAACATAAAAAAATAACCAAACACAGAAATAGTAACTCTGTGCGTCAAAAGGACGTTAGGCCTATACCTAGGTCATGGTGATAACATAGTATTAATATATTTTCTTAACTCTCACATCCTATATTGGGTGTCCGCGTGGAGAATAGGCTTAATCTCACTTTGGTCGTTCCGTTTTGGTAGGCTTTTGCCCTGCAGTAACCAACCTATTCACTTTTGCCTTGATATTGTAGTGTGTATGGCCAACCTTCCGCAAACATAGGTGTAACTTAGTAATAAGAGAAGCTGTAAGTTATTTAATGCAAAACATATACACGTATTGAACGAGTTTGATTTAGTCTCTCGGTCCCCACATTGCGCTATCACGTCTCAATGCGGGGCCTTTCCGCACAGCACAGTCAAGGGGAGCTTTGGTCGTCACTCACAATGTAATGTCAATGGGGTTGATTCGTGTTAACGACCACAATACTTAGATAGTAATCAGGACCGATGCCTAGGAAGCACAAAATTAGCTGTTACCAAAATACGTCTACTGCGGAACGAAGGCCTCCACTAATGTTTTCCACACTAACGGATCCCAAGCAGTCGACATTCATCTGCTACCCACCTTCTTAACCAAGCCATCAGTTCATCTGATTAAGGGTAACTTTCCAATTATGTGGACACCACTGCGATGTGCCCTGTCTATCACTTAGTATAAATACAAATATAAAAATTTACTGACATATACACAGCGCCATCTAGTACCAAACTAAGCATTTGGCCTGTAATATGCGTACTAAACAACGGGTAAACATACTTTTTTGTAAATACATACATATTATACCCAGATAATTACAAACAGACATGTTCGTGCACACAAATGTTTGTACTGCCCGGGATCGGACTCGGAGCCCTTGGTGTAAGAGCCAACGTCTGAACTATTACACCAAATGGGTCGTATCGAGACAATCCCAATAAATGTTCCTTTGTTGTCGTACTGTTGAGGCGCGCGGGGGTTCCGGGGAAGAGGAAATCAATCCGGTATGAATGAACGACGCCCGCTACTGAATGAAAGGCTCTTCATTCGCTAGACATACCTCGGCAAATCTAGATGACTTTAGGCTTATTCTACGCTAACATTTTGCCGAAAGTATATAGTACTACTTAGTTGTTAGAATTGGGACTGAGCTAAAGCAGATTATGCCGCAAACATTTTCATTTTTATGAAAAAACTGTAACTTGCAAATTTATTATACTAGAAACAAAAACAAGCTTGCTGTCCCCAATCTTAGACTAAGTGAAGCAGGAACATCATTAGTTGGAAAATACAGTTTTAAAGCTACAAAATAACCTTCTGTCAACAGTCTAAATAGAATATCATGAAAACCCTCGAGACAGGGCCTACCCTTTATTTATTGATTAAAACTGCTCGGTCTTGCTTAGAATATCGTGTTCCAGTCACAAAATCTTTGTAATAAATTATTTTAGAGTTAGGTACCTGTAGGTAAATGACAAAATTACGCACCAAAAAAAAATGCGCACTGAAAAGGAATGGAACTCTTTGCCTCCTTGTGTCCCCGATCACTACAACCTGGCCGTCTTCAAGGCATGAGTGATAAGGCTGTTTCTAGGCAGGCATGATCCATCTTCGGCCGCATCATCACTTACCATCAGGTGAGATGGAGGTCAAATGTCTGCATATAAAAGATAGCAAAAACCTTTTTATCTTTAACCTATTTTATCACGAACTTTAAAAGAGTGACTATCAACTTTCTGTCCGCCTCTTCTCAAACTTTTTTCCGAATCGGTGGTAGAGTCATAAAAAATCTATAAAATAATAATAATAGTGTAAAAGATTAATTAGAATGAAGTTTTTTTAGTTTGAGTTTGAGAGTTTATTCAATAGTTACCCTTCCTTACGACTAAGTGAAATTAACGCAAATGTCAGTTCATCAGGGTTCAGAAAAATCATAAAACGTTAAGGCTAAGTAATCAAATGCTGAGAAAAAATAAGTTGAGGTAAAACTTATATATATTGTGCAGATAAGTACGTGTCCTTTTACCCGTTTTTGTAATACATTGGAGCGGATTAAATATATAAGGACAAAACAGTGGGGCTTATGCTAAGTTATAATTAGATGATGATATATATTATAATTAGATGATCACCCGATTTTCCAGGACAAATACATTGAAATGTCTGTTATGCAAACAACATGGGAGCCTGTAAATTAACTAAGTATTTTTTAGATCCAAACCCTCTACAAGTTCGTCCTACGCTTAATCAATACAACGTAGGCGCATTATCCATCGTTAAAAAGACTCTTGAAGCAATTTACAAGTGGGTTTTAATTCTTTGTTGTAATGTTGCCAGGGGAAATAAAATACGTCTTAAAGGTAATATTATCGTTTTCTTATTACGTCCTTTAAACAGTTATGTAAAAAGTATGGATTCGTGATATGCTCACAAAACAATCGAAAAAGCGTTCCGAATGCAGTGACAGCACACATACGACATATTTCGAATTTCGAACACATTTACCTAAACAAAAGAGTACAAACTGTACTCTCTTCGGCGATTCGTTTTTGAGGCACGGATGGCGTATCTACCTTTGTATATACAAAATATCATTGCCTTTAAAGAAGTCATATTAAATTATTATTGACAAAATTTCACGCAACGCAATAAAGGCTTAATTTTGTAGTATGGATGAATAGTCGGATACTAATCATCGGATAAAATATCTTTACGCTTATTTAATAAGATTTAACTATACATATAATAGTTACTCGTATACATTATTCAAAAACTCAAACAAGACATATTAATTTCATAGACGTATAAGAAATACGGAAGTATTGTCATTAATAAAAAAAAATGTGTCACCGAGATGACAGCTGTCATGTCAGCGGTGACAAATAATTTTCTGATATTTTTGCCTAGTTAATTTCAATGTTTTCAACAAGAAATATTTGAATCGAATGTTTCATTTACCTACAAAAAGTAATTCCTGTTTTTTTTTTCTTATGATTACCTCGGATTTTACTGCATGGAAACAAAATCCGAAACATATACTTGACTTCTCAATCATTTTTTTCTGACACAACAACAACAAGCCTAAGGGCACCTCAGAGCGGAGTTCGAACCTAGGCTTAAGGCATTGTGGGGAAGGTTAACGTTAGGGTACCTCTCTATCTAGGTCGGGGGCGTTTTTAAATATTATCACGACCGTATCTACTATGATACTTCTCAGTAGCATAGGTGCTTAAATTACCAATAAAAATTACAAAGGAAAGGTGAGATTTAGGTACCCACGCAGTTGACCTTATACGGGTCACGAACCCCCATACGTAGGTTTATTTACCTACATATAGGAGTTAAATATACTACAAGCTTAACCGCTTTAGTGCTCTCAATAGATTAGCCTCCCACACATAGTATATAAGGATGGACTATGTGGAAACACACATGAATGCATTTAAATACATGCGCTTTTATGTTTTAAGCATGGACGTATTAAAAATACGGACAGATTGTCATTAAAATAAAAATGTGTCCTCAAAATGACATAGACTGCCGCCTATGTCATTTTGACGAATAATTTTCTGATAATTTTGATATTTTCATTTAATGTTGTTTACTAGAAATATGTAATCGCGTGGTTCATTTAACTATAAAGAAGTAAGAAAAGTAATTGATGTTTTATTTAATTTAATAAGTTTCGGTTTCACCACCGATTAAGCCATTGTTCATATTAAGTTATTTGTTTTTTTTTTGGATCTGTTGACAGATCAGTTCAGGTCAAAATTTAAAGAAATAATTAACGTAAAATTATTTATTTAAATTTTGACCTTAACGCAATAAATTTAACTATACTTTTTTTTTTGTTTACGTTCCTTCGTGATTTTGTATCTATTTAGTGTAATGTTTATCTAAGTTTTTCATACAAGGCCGATCTGCCACTGGACTTGGTACCGAGTATACCACCTAGTACGTGTAGAGATGCCTGAAATACAGGACCTATCATAGTCCAGGTTACTCACCATAATCTTTCAGATCCTATTTTTAACTATTTATTATATTTTATGTACATAACATATTATTACAACCTACGTGGTCTAGTGGTCTTAGGATAGGATTGAATTAAGATCGCTTCGTAATCTGGGGGTCCTGGATTCAAGTCCCACTAGTATACCTCCTCATGGCTATTTGGGAGGGCCTGTTTAATGCAGCAGGGCGTTATAGGTTGAATGATAACTACTGTCTATTATATTTAAATCAGTTCTACAAACTTATGCCGAAATCCCCTTTTAAGCATTTATTGCCTGTTCATAAATGCGGTATTTACGTATTCGGGGAAATGATTTTCTGAATATATAATGGTAGATAAGCCATCCGTGCCTCTAAAACGAATCGCCGAAGAGAGTACAGTTTGTACTCTTTTGTTTAGGTGAATGGGTTCGAAATTCGAAATATGTGTATGTGTGCCGTCGCTGCATTCGGAACACTTTTTTCGATTGTTTTGTGAGCATATCACGAATTCATACTTTTTTACATCATTGATTCGGGGAAATATCTTTATATAAACAATTTCTTCAAGTAAATAATATAAGTTTTGTAACAAATTATATTTAAATAAAATTTAAAAAATTATATATCTCAAGTTTTTAGGTTTACAATAGTATGCTTTATTAAAATTTTAAATTATAGTAGAGTCATTTTGAGTTCACCGTATTATTCCATGACTCAAGTTTTTATACAGTGTTATGCTTGAGTGTGTGAGTGAATGAGTCAGTGAGTGTATATATGTGTAAGTTCAAGTTTAAGGTTGACGATGACATGGAAAGTTGAACTCACATTTTGAGTTTTCCACAAATAAAAACTTTAAACTTCAGAGTAACAAAGAATGTTCAAATTCTAGCTGTAACAAAGGTTTATCGTACCACAGATCCCTTAACCTATAAGGTTATTAATATAGCAATTAATAATATAATAAAACAATTACCTATTGAAAAAGGGTTCTCAAAGTTAAATGCTGCAAGCTTTAACACTTCAACAATAGCAAATTCCTCATAAACAATACTCAAGTTTAGCTCCTTAAAGTGAAAGTCTTAATCAAATTCTATAATTAAGGCTCACAATAAAATTCAAAACACTAAATATGACGTCATCTAACATAAGTTACCAGTTACACATTTTGATTCCAATACATTCATTTCATTGAGAAGCACTTTTCACGAGAAACAATTACAGATATTATTGTACTAGCAGTTCTATACATTTCATTCATCTATTTGTATAGCACATTAATCCATTCAAATCGGTTGTGATGGTAACCGATACCTTAACTTTATTGGTATTAATTACCATCCTTAGATTGAGCACGTAGAGCGTCGGTAGCTCATTGGTGTGGACTGTTGCTTTCCGATCTGGAGGTCACAGGTTCAAATCCCGCCACGTACCAATGAATTTGAAATCACGATCCTGGCGAGTTGAAGCCTATTCTCCCCAAAGAAATGCTGTGTGGAAAGACAGTGTGGGACCTATAAGCTGATGAAGACTTGACATGCCTCTCTTCTTCTTCTCTTCAACCTATCACAGTCCACTGCTGGACTTAGATCTCCCCCACTTTGCATCAGATATCCTGGTGAAGACCACACAGCCTCTACCAGCGACCTCTCATAAATCGTCGGTCCATGGGGCAGAACATCCTACGCTACGCTTGCCAAGACGCGTCTCCACTCCAGAACTCGTCTGCTCCAACAGCCATCGGTTATGCGACATACGTGACCAGCCCACTGCCACTTCATCTAACCGTACCAGCAGGCTATGTTGGCATATTTTGTGACGTCACGGGACATCTCGCCAGAATAACAATGTTGCTGCAGCGCTTGGCGGTGCAGCAGTTTATGCTGAGGCGGGACCTTTTGACCGTATCATTTTGTCTTTTCCTTATCATTTTGTGTGTTTGTCACAATAATGTGAAATAGTATGGATTCGTGATATGCTCAAAAACAATCGAAAAAAGTGTTCCGAATGCAGTGACAGAACTCATACACATATTTCGAATTTCGAACACATTTACTTACACAAAAGAGTACAAACTGTACTCTCTTCGGCGGTTCGTTTTTGAGGGACGGATGGCGTATCTACTTACCTTTATATATACAGAATATCATTGGTTTGTAATTGTATAGTTTAAAATGTTGTTCATCTATTTTTATGTTACCTACTACTTTTGGTGTGCAATTTGTACGGTCAAAAAATTATTTTCTTTCTTTCTTTCGTCAATAATGCAAGGCCATAATCCAGCGGTCCTTACTTCTAAAACTTTCACAGTTCGACGAGCGTGCCTAACTTCGAGCAATCAGTCCAGACGGAGGAAAATTCACGTCACGTTTTAAATATCACGCCAGCACTTTTTTCTAATCCGCGGAAGCTTTGCATTCCACGGTTTTATGTTTTCCTGGTAGCTGTTGAACTGTTTCTAGGTTTTTACGTTGCAATTTCGTTGTTTTAAAAATTAAATAAAAAAGTGTTTATAGAGAAGTTTAAATTATTTTATTGTCCTTAAACTGTACTTTTATTGGCACCATATCAATATTTTTCTTTCTTTCTAAATATGAAGATCATTCAAATTAAGCAACTATCTCGATGGTCGGTTATGAGATGGGTGACCAAAATATGTCTGAATTAAGCCTGGAGGGGCATGCTTCGGATGGCACATAAGCCGTTTATCCCGGCTACTATTCCAATCCACATTGGCCCGGGTAGAGGACTCTGATTCAATATCCAATAATTCAGGTATGTCGGTGGCTCATTGGTGTGGACTGTTGCCATTCGATCTGGAGGGTACAGGTTGAAATCCCGCCACGTATCAGCCTTTTCGAAGTTTCGAAATGAAATGTACGTTTATCCAACGCTCCTACGGTGAAGGAAAATATCGTGAAGAAAACCTACAAACTAATTCAAAGGTTGTGTGCGAATCGACCAATCTGCACTGGGCCCGCGAGGCCTATTAAAACCTTTACGGGTAGGCTCGTGCCTCTCGGTGGGACTATAATGAGCTGATGATGATGATTTCCATAACTGTGCTGTGCTGTGTGGATAGGCCTCTGGACTGCAATGCTACGTTAAAAGCTGATTGCGAATCTGACTGAGTTTAACGTCGCGTTGCAGTCCAGTTCAATCTTATAATTTTTAATATGTTTGCTTCATTTAATGAGTTTGCTTTACGCCGGGTGATCCCGACGCTACTGCTGATTCTATCGCCAACATGGTGCTGCAAGGAATGGAACTTTTCATTTCTTCCTCCTCTGTACCCGTTGCTAGTTGAACCCAGCCCTGGTTCAGTGGCGACTGCAAAACAGCATGGCGTCATAAGCAGGCTTGCTTCTAGGCTTGGGCACATGCGGTTGCATCCGTGGATCATAATACCAGCTGTAAAAAGAATAGGTACAACTCTGCTTCCAGGTCTCACGTTTATTGCCAATGCGAAGTTAGATCACATTGGCAGAACTGGCAAGAGGTTTGGTCAACTTTCCTCAGGATCTCAGCCTTCTGGTCTCTCGCCAAAGCAGCTATGGGCAATGATTGTAAGCCATGGCTTCCCACCACCACCACTTCGTAGGGCAGATCTTTCTTTGGCTTACACAGCCCATACTCTCTTTGCGCCCAACTCGACTCTGGATGACAAGAGGGCCGAATCACCGTCCATCCCAGGTTGCTAGCAGCATTTCTTAGTCGGTTTAACTTACATAAAGCGCATTTTTCCCTCGAAATTCCTAAGTCGAGTGGTATGGTAATCGCCCTGTGGTGTTGAAAACGTGTGTTCCTGAGTTGGTGCCAGTTTTAATGCGCCTATTCCTCTCATACATCTATGGCGTGATCCCGAAGTCAAAGAAGACAGCTTCAGTGCCGTCGATTCCTAAAATCGGCGATCGCTCGGATCCGTCCAATTATAGGTCCATAGCCATAACCTCCTTGCTCTCCAAAATCATGGAATCTATCAGTTTGTTTGCTTTCTATCCCTTAAAAAATGTCAAAGCCAATTTCCTTAATTAGGCATTAAATCAACAGCCTGTTTTCATCTCAAACTTAGCTGTACAACTGGCTTAAATGTTCTATCAAACAGCTATACACCTTGAGCTTGAATCCATATCGTTTCGTTATTGGTTATAATTTTAATTTAACATGTATATTAATTTTTACATCGTACTATCGTAAGAACTCGATGTATGGATAATCATTACTAGTATAATATAAACAATATTTCAACGTGTGTGTGTGTGTGTGTGTTTGCGAACGTTTCAGATTTCAGTTTAAATTCAGTCAACATACTAATTAAGAAAAAAACATCAACCAATCTCTTATGCAAAATTTCATCTAAATCATCATTTGAAATTCTCGTATTCATTCAAATGAGAACCATGTGAAACAATAATGTGGTATTACATTTACTGAAAGTTAACAAACATAAACTTAACACTACTTACATTCCGAAATTACAACGGTTGTTTCGAGCGTGATTCAATATATTAACTTGTTGGTAATCAGTCAATAAAGCTGTGAAACTGGCAGGTGAGCCAATCGTCTACACAACCACTTATTAAATTCGGAAAACCCAAATCTAAGGTACAATTGCGTACGCCTACAATTTCTTCCTGACATCGAGAGCCATGTACGCTGACAGAACCCTTTGCGCCTGATCTTCTGTCCTTCTCACCCTTACAGTTTCCCGCGTATAGCCATCACCCTCATCAACCACCCACTCAAGTTACACCTACGTCGAACAGCCCCTGATTTCAGGCCACATTTCAGTCTATCCCTCGAAAGCGCGGAGGACGCACGCTCTTAATATCTTTGCGTGTGTTAAATATTTAAAAAATCGTCAATACAGCTGCGACTGAGCTTGTGCGTGATTCAGACCTGCCATGACTTTTTGACAATAAAAATATAAAATTTATTCTTCCAAATAAAATTGATGACAATAATTTTGTAGACTATATTTGATGTTGATATTGTAAATTATTTTACGCGTTACTGTTCTCGAGGAGGGAAAATCGGATACAACAGGTGAGTGGAATGCCTTTACTTGAGACTTTGTTTCTTTTTTAAGCGGTTTGTCATAAAGCTTTGAATTTTCAGCCAACACTTACTTATAATACTTATTTTAATATTGATGTTTTGATGTTGGTAGGTAATAATTTCAGGGGTATTTATTTTACATTATACGTTTTAAAGTTATGTGTGTTTCATATTTGAGACAAAAGAAATAAATTTTATCAAGGATGTACTGGCAAACATTGTGAAATTTTTTTCGCCCATTTATTTTAAAACCTTCTGATATGTTTCCTTACCAAAAACTAAAACAATTTTATTCCAAAAAAAAAACAAAATTATTTTTAAATAAACCCGTTTGTTATCGTGTTTCTATTTTCGCCATCTTTTTATTTTCTCGCATAATAACGATCGGTCTTTTTAAACGTTCTTTTAACCACCCACTAATTTTATATTAATAGGTATTATGAGGAAAACTCGAAATAAAGAATTAGGAACAAATAATGAATCAATCAGTAACTCTATAAGGTTGATAATTTATGAATAATTTAATTGATGATGGAAGCTTTTTTATTAATCTACCATTAAAAAATATATGGAAAACTCTTATTACAAAAAGTAAAACATTTAAAATAAACCCGTAAAACGCAATCCTAGCAAGAAATCATTCAATCTTAGGTATTCCTTGCTTAATTTAGCTTTAAAACCTAAAGCAGTCCCCTGCTGGACATAGCTCACCCTCAGATTTCAGGTCCTCCGCTTTTCAAATCAAGCGACCTTTCATCTACCCCCACCACATCACCCACTCCAGCACCTGCAAGTCGTAGGTCCATCGGGCTGGAGACCGTCCTACATTACTTCTCAGTTGAAACATTAAATAAATGGCTATTCATTTGCCATTTTTTATTTTAAATATTAACAAAAAGTTATACAACGCCCATAAATAGTAAGATACGGAATAGAAATGCGACATAATCAACAATTTAAAATTAAATACAATCACAACTTATCATGCCTCAACAAAATTATAGTTTATATAATGGTATATTACAAATTACTCGCTTTTTACCACCTCTTGTGTTTCATTCGGGGTAACACGGTGCTTTACTAATTTTGCGGAATGTCTCACTTTTCATCCCCTATTTAAGGGGCTGGGATAGATTTCAAAATATATATAATTAGAGAAGTATTTCTTGGTAACAAAAAGAGCGATCACCGAAATAAGCTTCCTTTTTTTATAAAACAGAGAAACAAACGAGCATGCGACTCGTCTGATGGAAAGTGTTACCGCTCTCCATTTTTTTTATGTTATGGTGGGCAAACGAGCAGGCGGCTCATCTAATGGTAAAGGACGCCATCGCCCATGTACACTTGCAATACCAGAGGGCAAAGAAATACGTTGCCGGCTTGAGATGAGGGCTTCAAATAAGAATACGCTCCCTATTTGAAGGAAGCCAGGTTCTGGAAACGTTTCCGTTGTTAACTGTTTCGATAAATCAAATGATGACTGCGAAAGTTGGCAGCATGAACATTCATTTCCCTTTTATTGGTCGCAGGTAGCATTTTCAGCTTACTTTGGCATCGACGATCGTGTATGGCTCTCAGTCCAAAAATGTTTATAAAATGTGCCTAAGGGCAGAGGGCTCGATGACATAGGGTCTAGCGCGCTCAGTTAATCATTCGCTGTAGCCAAGTAACTGTCAGAGCGTCGGTGAATCATTGGTGAGGACTGTTGCCTTGCGATACGAAGGGAGCAGGTTCAAATCTCGCCACATATCAGCCTTTTCCTAGTTTTGAAATTATATGTACGTTCATCTGGCGCTCCCACGGTGAAGAAGAATATCGTGAAGAAATCTCCGCCTACGAAGTAATTCAAAGGTAGCGCGTGAAGTCGGCCAATCCGCACTGGGCCTGCTTGGACGACTAATGCCTATACACCATTTACGTGTAGGCTCGTGCCCCTCGGTGGGGACGTTTATGAGCTGATGATGATGAAGTGACTATTAACGGTCTTTCGTATTTCAGAAGGAACGTTAAGCTGTTGGTCCCTACTACCATATTCAGGAGATAGTCGCTCACCCACCAAACCTGAACTCGCGTATACGACCCAATCTCTTCCCATAGGCACATGGAAAGGCTTGATTCTGCAATGACACGTTATAGAATGACTCATAGCCATACTGTGTGAGAAAGCCTAACCCTGCGGTGGAACAGCTGATGATGATGTTGAATCCGTATGACGGCCGCATGGTGGAAAGGGATTAAGGTCCCCATTAAGTCAAAGTATACCATAGACTATATGGTCAATTGTTGAGACGTCAGGGGTTCGATCCCCGGGCAATGCAAACATTGCTGTGTGTATTAACATGTCTATTTGTATTGGTCTACAGCGCCCTCATCCACAAACACAGAAGTGTAAAACATTCTTATTTCACGGGACGATATCTGGCACTGCGGTGGTTTAGTGACCTAGACGACTCAGTATCGAGTCTACCACCTAGTATATCCTATTTTGGTTCGGACATTGCAGCCTAAAGCGTATTGGTGAGTGTTAACGATTATCCTATGATAGTAGCCCATTCAACAGCTTAATGTGGATTCCAAAACAAGGAGAGATTCGTTCGGTTCATAATTTTGTTAGCAATAATTTGTTTTTTGAACCTTTCTAGGACTTTCATTCTTTGGCAAAATGCTCAACGGCTGATTACGTTTGCGATGTTAGAATTGGGATACTAAATCTGAAGCCAATATATCCACGGTATCCAACAGCAATCACGATGTGAGTGGAACAAAAAGCAATTTGTGAGGAAACAGTACGTTATTGAATTGAGTTAACAGAGTGTTTGCAAAGGCGATGTCTTATTGGACTTTGTTATCATGCAGGTGCAGTCAGGTGATTATCTATGAAAATACTTCTGAAATCCCCTTCTCCTGTTTTCCTCATCACAGAGGGGCACGAGCCTACCCATATAGAGTGATAAGGCCTTAGTCGTCCACGCGGGCCCAGTGCGGGTTGAACGACTTCACGCACAACCTCCTTTTACAACCACCAACCTCACGATGTTTTCCTTCACCGTAAGAGCGTCGGATAGCGTTCATATATTTTCGGAAATCCGAAAACACATTGGTACGTGGCGGGATTTGAACCTCAGTTCAAACTTGTTTCTATGGATGGACCTTATCGTGTCGATGCATTAGTCTTATATTACAAACACACATGTTTATGATTACAAATGTTTGTACTGCACGACAATCGAAACTAAAGCTCTTGGTGTAATATCCCACTTCTTAATTTATGCGCATAACACCACACGGGTCGTTCAAAGCTGTAAATTATTTAGGCTCTGTTTTTTGGCAATCCTTCGACGACCCATCTGGTGCAGTTTATTTTAATATACACAAATAAAGGTTCATTACTGAACTTTACAGTTTTATATTTTGCTGTATACAAAATACAATTTTATACTGCTATTTGTTGAAAAAGATTATCTACGAAAGCACCTTACACTTCATCTTTCTTGGCATTAGGTGAAAACTAGGTCACAGGCTTTCTCCGATACAATGTACGTAAGACGACTGCATTGTCTAACATAAATTCCACACGATAGGATAGTCGTCTCTGGTGATGCTTATATTTTATCATTAACTATTACTGAGTAGTAGTCTAGGTAGACACCACCGCAGTGTCAGATATCGTCCCGTGAAACAGGAGTGCTACGCACTTTTGTGTTTCGGGATGAGGGAACTGTAGCTCGTGAAATAGTTTTAGTAAAATTACCGGATATAAGAGATCTAACATCTGTTGTCTTGGGTGTCAGGCGCAGTGCGGCATTGATGGAGAATAATAACTGTCTATCATGTGTTGGTATTTTTCAATGCCGCTCTGTCATGGTTAGGCGTATCAGTTACCACCAGGTGAGCGTTCTGACCGTCCTGTTCACTTATATCATAAAAAAAACTTTATCATCATCGTTGCAGCCTTATGAGCACCGCTGTCAGTTAGTTATTAGTTACGATCGTATACTATCATCATCAGCTCATTAAACGTCCCCACCGAGGGGCACGAGTCTACCCGCATAGGGTGATTAGGCCTAAGTCGTCCACACGGGCCCAGTGCTGGTTGGACGACTTCACGCACAACCTTTGAATCTATTCGCGGGCGTGCGCATATTTCCTCACGATGTTTTCCTTCTCCGTAAGAGCGTCAGATAACTAACATATATTTTCGAAAATTGGAAAAACATTGGTTCGAGGCGTGAATTAAACCTCAGCCCTCCCTGTAGGAGGGCAACAGTCCACACCATTGAGCCACCGACGCTCTAATTCCAAAGCTCTCAAATTTTTGAAATTCTACTAATAAAATGCATCCCCATCCGTTTGAGTTGGCTCATTCGTGCCGAAGTAGTTACAATATGCAATTCCAGACGTAAACCGCTCTTTGACTTTGACATAGTAGCTAACGAACCGTTTTACAAGGTCCCAAGCACGTAAAGCACTTAGTTGCTCATTCATTTCTGCAACCATTAAAAAGCGCGCCAGCATAAGGCCGCATTGTTCCGGAGACCTGACAAATGAAATCTACAACAGCCATTGTTTCAGTTAAATGGACTTTTTCCCGCCTTTCAGATTATGCGATTAAACATCGTTCGGATAGAAGATGCTTTTGATACAACAAAACGCCTTTGGTTTGTCAATGGATTGATAATTACTTAACATTTACGCGTCAACGTTGAAATTTATTGGATTTATTTATTTGGCACCAGAAATCCCGTTTCGTTTATCCACTGTCCGCCATTTTTGTTTCTGCCAAAAACCTTTAAAGAAAAAAAGTCAATGAAAGGATACAATGGCGTTATAAGATCAGTCTACACGAATAATGAAGATTACCACCCCACTCAAAAGTCGAATTTAATATTACTTTAATTATTCAAAAAAGTTATTCCTTCAGTTGTGTTTCTAGAGATAATAGAGGTACATGAAGTTTTATTGGATCTAAAAGAATATGATTTTATTATTTTTCACTTTACCGCGTTACCAAGAACCTAAATGGGTTTTGTGAAAGGATTCAATAATAATTATAGCTAATTATGCATAATATATAAATACAAAATAATAGCGGCATTATCCCTTAATCGGCAATCTTACGAAAACTGTATACTTATTCGTAATTGTTATAGATACGGGTTGTTGTTATTGTTTTGTTAATGCGCACCCTTACCCCTTTGATCTTCATTCTATATTATGAAATGCTTTGCTAAACGTTCATTAAATTCAGTGTAAAATATACAGAATAATTGTTTTAGTTAAATTACCGGGTAAAAGAGACCTAGCACTGTTGTCTCGGGTGACGGACGCAGTGCGGCATTGCTGGAGAATAATAACTGTCTGTCTTATTCAATGCCGTATTCTGTCTTATTCAAACTGTTGGTCTTATTCAATGCCGCTCTGTCATGGTCAGGCGTATCAGTTACCATCAGGCGAGCGTCCTGACCGTCCTGTGCATTTTGTAAAATAACAAAATTTTTCGGAAGCTACTGACACGTTTTTTATAATGGTATCAAGAAGATACCATTATAAATATAAATATATATATACTGTATATAATTATAAATATAAATATAGCATATAAATATAGCCTACTTGGCTAATAAGTGGCATTTGTGCCCTAAGAAATAGCATTAAATGAGTAGTTAAGAATATAATATGACGTAAGATTTAAGGTAACATTAAGCAGTACTTTGGCTGCCGATACACGTGTGTTTGAAGCCTATACCTATAACCTAACACATAGTCAATAACTATAGTCATATTTAAAAATAATATTTTTTCAATAGTAATGTAGAATGTTGTTAAGGTACAAAATTAGGTCAAAAGATAGGCGTTTGTTCATTATTAACTGCGTCTATTTATAGCACTATCTCAACAGGCCAAACCACTGAAGCGCTTTTTTTTCAAAGCATCAAAACTCATATTTTTAGTTTAGTATTTTAATCGTTTTTCATTATATTTTTGTATATTTTTTGACGTTCATAAGTGCTTTTTGTAAGCCTAATTTGAAATAAATGTTTTTGACTTTGACTTTGACTGGTCTATATATTTAAAGCGGACAAGATACGATTACACGAAATTTAGACTATTTCATTACAATTATAATAGAATTCCAATCCGCAGTGGGCCCGCGCAGACGACTAAGCCCTATACCTACTCCCAACACGGTGGGGGCGTATGAGCTGATGATGACGATAACAGAATTGAGAAGAAAAGTCACTACTTTGACTTACTACTAATAGACTTTTCGCTCTTGGCCCCTGATATGGATGGACAAACTTTTTGAAGCTGAAAGCCATCAACGATTGTGTGGACTGTTCCCTTCCGATCAAGAGAGTGCAGGTAAAATCCCACCACGTACCAATGTGTTTTCGCATTTCCGAAATTCTATGGCCGTTATACGACGCTCTTGCGGTGTAGGAAAATATTGTGAGGAAACCTTTGAATCGCACGCCTGCGAAGAAATTCAAAGGTTGTGCGTCAAGTCGGCCCCCGACTGGCCCCACTGGGCCCCCGTGGACGACTAAGGCTTATACACCCTTTACGGGTAGGCTCGTGCTCCTCAGTGGGGACATTTATTGAGCTGATATTGATGATGATCGCAAAAATAATAAAATTAAAACACTAAAACCTTATACTGAATGTAACAAATACTTTACCGAAAACCGCATCGAAATTGCTTCAGCCAAACGCGAGATAATCGCGACAAACATACATACTTACATACATACATATTAACAGGTCAAACTGAGAACCTCCTTTTTTGAAGTCGATTAATAATAAATATAAACACTATTATCTATTAAAATAATCCCTATATGGAAAACAAGTACAACGTTATTTAATACGTTAAATTGAAAACACCTTTTTAGTTAAAAAATAAACAGTGATTTTATTATATAGAAAGTCGTTGGTATTTGCGTGTCCTACATAACTCAACATCGTTTCTACCTAGTTTTTCTTTAACTAAAAACACTACATCTTAAACAGTTAAGTTGTAATTTTATGAAACACTTTAAGTGCACCGCTCGTCCGAGTTTACTTGCCAAGTGTTAGCTCTAGATAATGCACTAAGAATAATTGTTCCCGCTTTAGCGTAAACGGATTACCTACTTTCCTCGGCAGGGATTTTACGAGTTTCTTTAACAACTGGTAGGAAAACTTCATTTTGGTTATTCTTCAATTTTTGTTTGTACATTTCATTTTATAGCTGCAGAGTTCATTTTTTATAACTTTATTTTGTTATATAAATAATTAAAATAATGTTATCCCACAACATTATTTTAATTTTCTAAATAAAAATCTTTTCCGAAAATATTAGTATCCTTAGTTTTACATTATTATATCAACGACCTGACAAGAAAGTCCCGTCCAAATCTGTCCAGCTATTTACATATTAACCAAAACAACAATAAAAAAAATTTAAAGTTGTTATTTGGCGTATGTACCGTATAATTCTATATATACCTATATTGTTATTAATAACGAAAAAATGGTTATTTCAATAACAAAGAGACACTCCAATTTATATGTATAGGTAACATAAGATTTCCCCAAGATAAATGTATAAAGTGTATTTCATCTGAATTCGTTGTTCGCCGAGAAATTCCAACTTTGTGAATTTAACATCATAATTTAAGGCATTTTAATCGCATTCAGAGACTTTTCAATAAAAGGGACAGAAATTCTTTAGACTAGGTATGTATTTAAAGGATGAATCAACAAGTTTAATCTTCTAAATGCTTCGTAAGTAATTTTACGGCAAATCAAAAAAATCGGCCAGGGATACACTGGTTTCGCGCGAAGCCTTAGTTCTGCAATGATAATAATAATCATCATATCATCATCATCATCAATCATCATTACAGCCAATTATGTCCTGCTGAACGAAGGCCTCCCCTAATGATTTCCACGCGGACCGATCCCTTGCAGTTGACATCCATCTGCTACCCCACCTTAACCAGATCATCCGTCCATCTGGTGGGGGTCGGCCTACGCTTCGCTTCCGTTACGTGGACGCCATCGAGAACCTTTCCGCCCCATCGGCCATCGGATTACGCTACTATGTGCCCTGCCCACTGCCACTTCAACTTGCTAATCCTCTGGCTATGTCGGTCACCTAGTTCCCTACGGATATCATCGTTTCGGATTTTATCGCGTAGGGAGACACCTAACATAGCCCTCTCCATAGCACGCTGAGCAAACTTGAGTCTATTCAATGAGGCCCTTAGTGACGACCACGTTTCGCTCCGTATTCATAACTGGCAACAACACCTGGTCAAAGACCTTCGTCTTGAGACACTGAGGTATTTTGGACGAAAAGATCTGCTAATCTCCGAAGCTGCCCATACCTAATTGGATTCGACGAGAACCTCCTTCTCGAAATTGGCCTACCATTTGGACTACCTGTCCCAGTACACAATTCGTCAAAACTTCGAGACAGAACTTCCAACTGATATCGGTATAGGTACGACATGGGCATTAGACATGACTTCGTCTTGTCCATGTTATTTTAAGACCCATGTTGAGAAGCTCCGTCTAGGGTTCGAGCATATATTAAATCCTCATGGATTCTGCCATGACTACTATATCCATTCGGCAAATCGAAGATGAGTGATGTACTCGCATTCATGTTGATGCCAAGTCCTTTCCAATCGAGCAGCTTAAACATATCTTCCAACGCAACTGTGAACAGTTTCGGAATATAACGTCTCGCTCTCACTCCTCGGTGCAATATTGGATAGGTTGTGTAAGCTCTTCATGTACACGGACTGACATAGTAGCGCTCTCGTACAGACATCTCAATACTTGATATAGCGAAAGTCAGTATGGCACCGTTGGGCCTGAAGCACAGCCCAAGTCTCGATCGAATCAAAGGCTTTCCTCATAGTCCACAACGCAGCATAATGGCCGGTTTATACTCTCTAGTCTTCTGTATATACTGCCGAGCTTCAGAAGCTCTTTAATTCCGTGATCCGTGAGGTGCGACGCCAGAGGCGTGGAGCAATGGCGTGGTGGCTTTCTTCAAAAAAAGGCGGACAAAACCTTGCTGAAGAATTATAGACCATCACGCTATTGAGCCACATTTACAAGTTGTCTCCAGATCATCACGAACCGTCTCGCGCGTAGGTTTGATGATTTTCCAGCCCCCCAAACAAGCCGGGTTCCGCAAAGGCTTCAGCACCATAGAAATTATAATGAAAATGATTAATTAATAAATAATAATACTACGTTTATTTGTAAGACACAGTTAAATAAAAATGTTTTACAGTTGGTTAGTGTCAAATCAGAAAATGTAATGTCTTGCCATTAACAGGCGTACAATATTTTAATAAAATATTTAATTAGAATTTTTTATACATATAACATTTATTTGTGTTAGGATTTATTGTATTACAAGTATTATCTCCATGATTTGAAATTTCACAGTTAGATGTAGCTTTTTTATTCCGCCTTTTAATATGTTAAAATGTAATAAACATAAGTTATAATTTGAGTCCATGGTATTGCAATGTCCATGGTAGACGATATTACTTGCTGTCAAGGAAGTCGATCACCATCAGTCTTAAGGGGCCCACTTGAAAACTATGAAAAGACTGCGGCAGGTGTTGTCTTGAGAATCGGGTAAGATGGGGATATTCCAGAAGCAGTCTATGCGACTGAGGTACCCCTTAGACAATGGAACACCTACTGTCCTGCACGAGTGTCCATCTTCGTACGGTTTCCAGGACCTTTGGATTACAAATGAATGGGCGATTAAAGTAGCCCAATATTGTCGCATTACATATTTACCTTGATCAATATTGATGAATTAGAAGAAGGGCCACTACAAGGCACAGTGCGTGCACAGAGATTATGAGTAGGGTAATGCAAAGTGAGTGACACTGATCGCAAAAACAATAAATATCTACCTTCTTTCAAATTGAGGTGCTGTTGATAACAGCAGATCGCCTGTAGATTTCAAATATGTAGAGGAAAATGTGGATAAGCGTCAATCATTTAATATTTGGCGATTTTCCGGGTTGTCGTGGATGCGCAGCTAGGATAATGCACTCTTATTTTGCATATATGGAGTGCACGACACTGCAAGCACTTGGTAGGTGATGTGATAACGACTTCCATACTCTGAAATTATAGCCGAGACAGAAGCTAAACGTGTCCTCCGAAGCGAAATCATCTTTCATTTCGGACAAGGTGATTAAGCCTGCAATTGATTAAACTTGAAAAAAAATGCACATAGTGACGTGTCCCGCGGGATTCGAACCTCGTAAGGGAAGTCAATAGTCCAATCTATACTTTCTATTATACAAAGATAATTATGCTTTGTTTCTTCAGTTAATATAAATTATTAAATATCGACTGACATTACACAGCGCCATCGAGCCCAAGGTAATCATAATGCCTTATTATGGGTACTTAACACGGATAAACATATTTTTAATTTTATTTTTGGTAAAATACATACAAATGTATACATAGAAAACACCGGACTATTCAACAGACATTTCGTGCACACAAATGTTTGTACTGCCCGGGATCGAACCGGAACGCCTTGGTGTGCAGCCGACGTCTCAACCGCAACACCAAATGGGACGTCGAAATATATTTTATTATCTTACCTCAGTGCTAGTTAAATCTCAAAGTAAACCAAACTTACGTCTCAACTGTAAGTAAGGCACCTGCGGCCTGTTAGCTCAAAGCGCTGACGAGTGCTCGTCGAGATAAAGGGCTAATGCTCTACTTCCATATTCAAGTATTAACCTAAGTACGTAATAGAACAAAGCTAAGATTTCACAGTGGCATAAAAAACTTGTGGCTTTGCGTAGTAGTTAGTGAATCCACGACTTGCCAAGGACAAATGAATTGATCGTAATTTGGATTTTTTGAGTTTAATCAAACAAGTTCGGTATGCCCAGGAAAGAAAAGTCCCGATGATTCTCTCTTCAACCTATCGCAGTCCACTGCTGGACATAGGTCTCTCCATTTTGCGCCAGACATCCGGTCCTCCGCTTTTCTCATCTAGCTTCCACAGCGAGCTTTTGCAAGCGTCGGTCCATCGAGCCGGAGGGCGTCCTACGCTACGCTTGCAAGATGCGGTCTCACTCCAAAACTCGTCGGCTCCAACGGCCATCGGTTTTCAGCGACTTACGTGACCAGCCCACTGCACTTCAACTTGCTGATCCAGCTGGCTGTGTCGGTAACTTTAGTTCTCTTACGGATTAAATCATATGTGATCTTATCCCTAAGAGAGACTCCAAGCATAGCTCGCTCCGTTGCACGTTGAGTGACTTTGAACTTGTAACCAATCTCGCAGTCAGTCCATGTCTCAGCTGCGTCTGTTAGCACGGGTGATGACAAAATGACGATTATAGGCGTTAAATTTAAAGGTATATGTAACACATTTTGGAAAAAATACTTCGTATCGATTTTAACGACAGTATTAATAACCTGTGTTAAGCTGCTATCCGCACGAGAGTAGGTATTTTGCGGCGTCGGAGCGGGCGAGAAATACTTCGCGCGGACCGACGATTGTGAACTCGTGACTCGCGTGGCACAAGCGCCGGCGACCACAGTATACGAAAATTGGTAGTAGGATAATTTTATTTATCTTGAAAAATGCATTCTGAACTTTTTTTCTTTCCTCCTATATTCGACTAGGTATTACATAAGTCGCAACTAAGAATACAATTAATCACGACACCACCCTTAGGGGGTTGGCAGGAAATTGTATTTACGTTGATTCTGAACCGTTTTTTTTTAAATATTCGACTAGCTATATCATGATTGCAACTTATAATACACATAATCACGCCACTATTGTTAGGGGGTAGGCAGGAAATTATAGTTTGTTTGTTTGTTTGATGGAACATTTTTTATTGGATTGAAAGGTATTAAATATCAAATTATAATACCAATAATTAACTAAGTACAGTTACAATGGAGTGTTGAGTGGATATGAATTGTTTTTAATTTTGTAATGTATAAGTTTGTGTGTATGTGTGTGTGTTTGTTTGTTTTTCTACAGTTTTTTTTACCAATAATAGATTTAACATTTATTTTCTAAAGATTATTATGCATGACGCTTATTACTTGTTTGTTTAGTTAAAATGATATCAAATAAAACATTTGTTGTGTTTTCCTTGTTTTATTTTGCGTAGTAACTTAAAATTCTTCAAAATCTAATCGGCGAGATTGTAATTGCATATCTTCGTCAATCTTGTCCATTTCAGGTGATGCAGGTGAAGGTAAAATTGGGGTGTCTACATGATTTTCATTTGCCTTCTCATCTTCTAAAGATAAAGGCCTTATTGGCATTCCGCGTGCATGTCTACTGTCAACGATTTCTGGCAACAAACATTTCATGTAGAAATTAATCAACTTTGGCTCCATTTGCGTTTTCCAGAAATGATCATCCCGTTCGATTTGCTTTGTGAGTATGGGCTCATTTTCTCCAGCCCAGATTCCGAGCAAACAGAGTCGTCTTCCAGTGACGTGTAGCTGCCCCTGCACCTGGTAGAACCAATTAGATTTTTTATTCAAAATCGTATTACCACTGTTTTTGTCGTATTTTTATTTGAACTTTATTTTGTTGTATTGCATTAGTCAATCCCATTTTTACTGCAACTAATGGACACTTGATTTCGACAATCATGTCATCGCCCACTAATCCATCAGGAGTTGCTCCAATAAAGGGATAACTTTGGTCAATGAATAAACCACAAGGCAAAATATTTAAATTTTCCTGTGTCTGTAGCTGCTGAAGTGCTTGCTTTTCGTGTTCAATTCCGTGTGCGATAGCAGTCACACCACTCAAATTTTTTTGGTATAGTATATTTTTCACCAAAGGAGCAGTACTGAGGCTGATCTTTCTCTTACATATTTGACCAAAATTGGACGCAGTGATTAGATTTTTCCGGATTTCCAGCCATTCACTGCTGTCTCGTTGCAAAACCGTAGCTCTCTCGATGCTATGCCTATCAAGTATTTCAAATTTTTTAGGTATTCTTCTTGCTTTTTGACAATTCATCCTGAGACAAATCTGGTGCTGTACTTTCAGGTCCATAGTCATGTTGTTTTTGAGCAACATTATATTTTCTCATTTTTTTTACAGGATGCTCCAAGTTGAGTTTTCTTTTTTGTGCTCTCCTTTTTTCAATTATTTTGACCCTGCCTCTAGGACTTTTATTCAAAAAAGCTTTCTGGACAGCTGAAATTGCAGATTTGCAGTTAAACGAAACAGCAGCTGCTGAGCATCTCCCTTCGTAACTTCCTTTTAGTGCTAAATTCGTTCGTTTTCCACCAATAAATTTGGCGATGACACTATTGAAACATTCAACAGTGTTTGTATCAACATCTTCGACTAAACTTCGAGATTTTGCTGCAACATTAGACACAATCGCATTGATTCTGAATAGAAATGCAGAGTTTTGGATCTTTTTAAGCTCTTCGCTGTCATTTTTATCTTTAGTGCAATAGTATTCTTGGCACATTCTATGGTCTCCAAAAGCATGTGCTACACAGTTAGTAATTTCATTGTGCAGACATTCTATTGCTACATTTCGAGGACTTCCAGAGGCTTTGTGATATTTTATACATTGCACTATAGATTTTCGCATTGCCAAAATTCTGACATTAGTCAGCATTTTACGGTGTGCTAAAGCATATTTTGTTTCAGTTGTTAGGTTTCGAAGTTTTTTGCAGAAGTTACGCAGTATATGGTTTCGACATTCGATTTTTTCTACCGTTATATTTTGGGTCTCATACGGTCTTGCTTTAAGAAGTTTGATGCATCACCGTCTCCTACCATTCGTGCGTATATCAAACCATACATTGGAATTGATGCCTTGAACCCTTCTACAATGATTTTAGTTTCCATGCCGCTTGAAGATCCTTCATAGTTTTTAAAGCAATTGTGTTCTTTTGGTGATGTGTTTTTGCGCTCAGCACGTGCGCATACCAAACAATACTTATTTTTTACCCCAATGTAAAGTACCTGGCCTGTTCTTCTGCCGATTATGGCAGCTGTTCCAGATGACGCTTTGTAGTTTGTGCCATAAGATCTAGCGCACCAGGAGCCATCAACGTAAACATCTACCAGCGGGAAGCCGTTCTTAATTCGACCTTCCGCAATAGCAAAATCTTTTTCTTTCTGAGCCGCAGCTTCCATAGATTCACTTGCAGTCTTTTTCCACTTTTCAAACACTTCATCTTGTAAAGACAAAAAGTATTTTGAACTGAATACTGGTATATCCATAGCTGAACATAGCTCTTCAAATTGATAAAAACCAATACCAGTTGCTACGATTCCAGTGGTAGCGGCTATATTCAGACTTACTTGTTCCTTGTCGTTTTTTTTCTCAGAGTCGATCAAGCAAACTTGTTTGCACATATTGCACTCAAAACGAAATGTGGATAACAGCCCCCGTCGTCTTTCACTAACTAAACGGAAGTTACCCAATTGGCAGTTGAATAAACCGTTGTGATGAGCTTTTTCTTGTAATTCTTGTAAAATATAATTAATATCAATTATTCGGCGACCTGAAACCGCCAAAAACTCATCTTCTTGAAGTTCAGGCTCTACGATAAGAGAGTTATCTTCGTCTTCAGTAACTCTGAAACAATGAATGGATGTTGCAAGTTAGTGCTATGTATTACCACTTTGATATTTAAATTAAAGAAATCTATAACGAGAAAAAATAAACTTACGTAGGATCATGGTGTAAAGTGACAGGATCCAATCGGGCAGATACATTTTCGTCCAAGTCAGCACTGTTGCTACATGTTGCAATATCCAGGGGTCTAAATACCAAGCAAAAAAACATAATATAAAATAAATAATTTTGCAGATTCGATTCCTATCTGTGATGGTTTTATTTATCTTATTTTCGATGTTAATTCATTTTTTTTTATTTCATAGATGAATTAATGAAATTGATTTAAAATACATACACACACACACATTCAAACAACGAACATAATATTTTGATCGATGCTATAAATTTACCGATTATGAGTTCGCCTCTCATGTTGGACAGTTGTTGCTTCGGTCGCATCCATTATATTCTCTTGTTGTTCCGACATTGAGCTAAAAAACGATTACACAAATAGAAGTACATTTACACGTGATGAGAATAAAATTATGTTTTTTCGGTAGACTACTTGTCATTGGTAATTTTATGTATATTTGTAATTTGAATGAACTTGACTAACGAAAATAATAAATAAAAATAATGTTATTAACGTAAAAAAAAACTTACGTAGAATCATGCTGTGAAGTTACATGGTCCATTCGGACAGATGCATTGTCGTGCACGTCGGCACTGTTGCTACATGTTGCATTATCCAGGGGTCTAAAAATCAACCAAAAAGTAAAAGTCCATAATATTATTAATAAGTAAAGTTGCGGGTTTGATTCCCATTTGTGATGATTTTATTGATCTTATTTTCAATATTAATTCATACTATTTGATTTCAAAGATTAAAAATTAAAATTGGTTTAAAATTTCATTTAAAGTCTAGGTATCTGTTCACAAACAAATTTCACTACGAACAAAAATAAGTACAAATTAATAATGGTATATTTTTACTGTGACGCTTTTTATACTGTGGTTCTCAAAAGAAAACCGACACTTTTTGAGCAAAGGCGACACGCGACAAAATTTGTCAAAATATATAAATAAGTAAGTCCTCCCACCGATTTTCTGTGATGGTAGCCAATCTCCCAGAGATCGGCCAACTGCGCAGGACTTGTTTTAGTGCCCAAGCATTTGCGCAACACACAGGTGCATTCTCTATTGCTTCAATCTCTTATTCTGGTGGGACAGATTGACAAACACGACCAGAGAGAAATCAGGCGCAGGACCGACTATTTACATGCCCATCTGACAGCATGGATCAGGTGATCAGCCTGCAATAGACCAAACTGGGGAAAATTGAACAAAGTGATAAATTCACAAATACCAACTTTGTGTTCCCCCCGGGAATCGAACCCAGGACCACCAGATCGGTAGTCCATAGCACTAGCCATTAGACCACGGAGGCGAAATATATACCTAATCTGTCACTCACTAGATTATTATTTCAGATTATTTTATCAGGTTTTACTTACTTTTTCTCATATCTGCGGAGCACATTCTTCTGATTTATTTTTCGAATGGCTTTCGTAGACTTTTTTTTTAACTTTCGTTGCTTGTTGGCCATAACGAACAACCTATACGTACTTAATACGGTCCAAGAAATTTCGCGAGCAAAACTGATACAGGTCCGTCGTCGGTAAGCGCCAGCGCACGACTGATCGGGCTAGCTGAGCCTCCGCGGTTGCAATTTAGTACATTTTAGAACATAGTAAATATGGATATCATTTAATCAAGGTAAATTCTAGAATTTGACTAGATATACTTTTTGGCTATTAGTTAGTGCAAGAATGAACTTTAGTTTCGTAATAGTTTAGACATGGTACAGGAAATTCATTCAAAGCAGAGGTGTTTTTGGGATTTTTTTCTATCGAGAGAAGTTTATAACATCATGTAATAGAATACGATCATGTATGTGCTAGATCCTTAACTAGCACATATATTTTTTTCAGAATTTAAATCACATTTTTTTTATGTCTCCTATCGTTTTTCAATTTTAAAAATGCGGCGTTTGTTGGAATACCTCGCCTTAACCTGTGCTTAAAAAGTATTTTAGTTTTCAATACATTTTTGTTTTAAAAACTCTCGATCCTTAATTATAATAAAATGCTTACATTTTATAACATATAATTATGTCCAATAACCAATCCCAAATAAAAAATAAATACCCATACATTATACAGCACTCATCTCAATACATATTAGTTTAAACATTTCTGTGTTTCGAGATGAGGGCACTGTGGCTAGTACAATTACAGGGTATATAAGACCTGTGATAAGACCTAACATCTGTCGCCTCGAGAGACGGGCGCCGGGCCGTGTAGACGAAAAATAACTCACTGTTTACAGCTATTAGTTTATTTTAAACCCTGAACCAACCATACACAGCCATAGCATTAACCATCAAGAGAACAAACTGGCCGTTCCATTCACTTAACATAGAAAAAATATAACCCTAGTCCTTGTATGAATGACAGACGTCACAGCCACCCACGTGACGCCATCTATATTTAGCCTACAGTACTACAGCTCATCTAATCCCCTTAATCGAGGATTAACCCAAGTCGTCCCTGTACTATCTTATTTTAGTCCCACGTGCCCTTTGTTTGATGTGCCGATAAATTATATTTCGTTTCTGAATAACCTACATTCGGGGTGAGAGTTTTATCATCGTTTTAAGCGTTTGTCGTGATTAATGGAGTCGGTTGTAGCTTCTTCATAGATTACCAATCAATCGATAAACCACTACTAACTAGTGGGCTATGACGTATACAAAAATACTGACAGTGTCATTAATCTATACTAATATTATAAAGCTGAAGAGTTTGTTTGAACGCGCTATTCTCAGAACTACTGGTCCAATTTGAAAAATTCTTTCAGTGTTAGATAGCTTTATTGAGGAAGGCTATAGGCTATGTATCATCACGCTACAAGTAATAGAAGCGGAGCAGCAATGAAGAATGTTACAAAATGCCGGGGGAAATTTTCTTACTTGGAGATTCTGCTGCGTACGCTGCGTAAACGGTTAAAGTTTCGCAAAAGTCATGTATGAGAGTATAGTTACCCTTTTAAAGGTCTACAAAAATTCCGCGACGGCATATGTCTATCTTTTAAGGTTAGCTCCCAATAACATATTTTTTGCTAAAAAAATTTCTAAAATAATGCATCATTTTGCAAAGCTATTTTCATAAATATGATAGAAATCCTTATCCAAATAAATACTTTATTTATCACAAGTATTTCATTTTAAATAAAATTTCCCTTTGCATCATTCAATTTAAATGAATATCTTATAAGATATCGCAGTTTTAATGCACCTATATAAACAAAGTAGCGGGTAAAAGAGAGCGTTAGGCCAAACTATTCCACGCGGACGAAGTCGCACGCAAAAGCTAGTTAATGCATAAAATTTGTTCCCTGTCTATGCTGTCTATGCTATTTTGGCAGCTAATTTTCTGATATTTTTGGTAAATTAATTTTAATGTTTGAAACATTGAAACTGAAAATATGTAATAAAATTTTCATCATCATCAGCTCATTAAACGTTCCCACGGAGGGGCACGAGACTACCCGTATAGGGTGGTTAGGCCTTAGTCATCCACGCGGGCCCAGTGCGGTTTGGACGACTTCACACACAACCTTCGAATCTCTTCGCAGGCGTGCATGAAGGTTTCCTCGCGATGTTTTCCTTCACCGTAAGAGCGTCGGATAACGTACATATATATTCGAAAATACATTGGAACGTGTCGGGATTTGAACCTCAGCCCTCCCGGTAGGAAGGCGACAGTCCACACCACTGAGCCATCAACGCTCTATCAAAATTTTCATTTACCTACAAATATTAATTCCTGTTTTTTCTCTCTTTTGACCACTTTTGTGTTTGCATTATTTTACTTTGCAAGTCACGTTCTTTTCAGGTATTTGCTCGGCTCTGTTGACAGATGCGAGCCAAATGTCTCATATTTGTTGCTCACTATACAAATTCTGGCCGTATTTTGACACAATTTTGTTGGCAGCAAGACTCCGTCCGTATTTTTTATGCGTCCATGAGTAGGGCAAAAAGATTTCTTATGGTATAGTGCTATGGGAAGATTGGAGCTTTAATTACCACGCGAATTCAACGCGTATTAATGGGTGAGATATAAAAAAATACGTTGTTGTATAGTGTGGTGTGCTATTTTTCACATTCACAAAAAAAAAACACATCTATTTAAATACAGAAAATTGTCTTTTATTGTGTTAGCTCAATGTAGTTCAAATTAATTAACAAGTGCATCCTAAATTGTATCAGTGAGAGCAGACACTTATCTGCTCCTTCTATCTCCGCGATAAACGACTTTGAATATTGATTTCAATATTTTGATTTATTGTAACTGTTCTTTGTAGAATGTTCTAGAAGCGTTCCTCAAAAACCAATTTGAAAAAATAGGTCATTGAGCAATCACATTTGCTACCTTTTGTCAAGTCAGGCCTCCCTAAGGATGACGTCAGCATCTTGGATCCTGCATAAATTATCCGGGAACGGGATTAGGCAGTTCCAACATGAATTTATATAAGCCATCGCATAATGGTAATAGAGGGAAGGGGTTGTCATACATGATAATCGTCATGCTGAATCCCTTTAAGGGCCGGATTCAAATATTCAGATCCGTGAAGATCGGCAGCCATTTTCTATTCAAAGTAGTAACCTTTGTGAGTGACTGAGTGAACAGTTGACAAGAGTACTGGTATACCATAGGGTAGATGAACTGAATGTTTGCTAAAAGTCGTAGTAGAAGGAGTCAAAGTCAAAATCCATTTATCCAGGTTAGACTTACAAAAACCACTTATGAACGTCTAAAAGAATACATAAAATATAATAACAAAAAACATATACAACACCAAAGTAAATCACAAAAATGAATTTTGATACTTGGAAAAAAGCGCTTCAGTGTTTTGGCCTGTTATGAAAGAAACACCCAAGAAAACTCAACAGTACAGACTTTTACACACTGAAAGCTCAGCTAGAGCTGAAATAGGCAGCAAGGATCATCATCAGCTCATTACATGTCCCTACCGAGGGACACAAGCTTACTCGTATAGGCAGTGTACAGTTATCATGAGTAGGGTATGCAAAATTATAACTTATCGTAAAGACATTTGCATTAAAATATTTAATGAAATTGGAGCAGACGAGTTCTGGAGTGGAGACCGCGTCTTGGCAAGCGTAGCGTACTCGTAGGACGCCCTCCGGCCCGATGGACCGATGACTTGCGAAAGGTCGCTGGTGGAAGCTGGATGAGAAAAGCGGAGGACCGGGATATCTGGTGCATAATGGGTTAGACCTATGTCCAGCAGTGGACTGCGATAGGTTGAAGAGAGAGAGAGAGAGTGAAATTAAGGTTAGGTTTGTTTGCCGTTTTTCGTTACATCGCCTACTGTTTTAAAACTATATGGTAAAATAAGATGTATATTATTATATGTTGACGATATTCCGGGTTGTCGAAAAGACATAGGATATGCAGTGCTTATTTGCATAATATATATGGAGTGCACGACACTGCGTATAGGGTGTATAGGCCTTAGTCGTCCACACGGGCCCTGTTAAATGGTTTAACCAAATACTTTTGATATCAAAATATACTTAATTGTTCACGGCTACCCACCTATTTTTTTTTTAATTTACATCAAATACATTTATATTACTTATGACAAATTACCATCCAGTGCTGTTCTACCTTCACCAAGTTTTATTCTATTCAAACTGTTTAATTTTTCTTCATAAAACTTTGCGAGGAATAAAACTTATTTAACTTAGATAAACGGTTACTGTGTTAACCTGAGAATTAACGAAGTAGGTCAAATGTTTAAAGATCTTTTCTATAATATTCGAGTTTGGCACAATGACGTCATGACTATTTTGCAAGTAATTACCGAAAAGGTCGGTCATGGCTTGAATGACTTTTTCGAATAAAAACAAAATCAAAACAGTACTAATCCTCTTCAGATTGTCTTATTTAAAAAAAATTTGGCCTTTTATTAGGTTTACATAGTATATATTATTTAATCTGTGGTTTTACTTACCGGCAGTGGAGTCTTTGGATTTTTTGTCTTTGTTATATACTTTTTGGTCTTTTCTTTTTACTTCTAATGTAAGAGACCCTGATATTCCGTAAGTGTCAAGGGTTTGCTATGATCTTGAAGTTTGGCTAACGGGTCGGAGATCGCAGTAGATATAACATCCTCTGACACTCTGCGCCACTTAGCCCCAAACTAAGCATCTATAACTATATATACTTGTTTTGTAAATACATACATATTATACATAGAAACACCCAGACCTTTACAAACAGACATGTTCAGCACACAAATGCTCAACTCAACCATTACCAAAAATAGGTCGTTAATGTAGTATATCTGCCAAGGCATATAGGTTTTTCACTTTGAACCAATCTTTATTTGTATTACTCAATGATGTAAAAAGTAAAGATTCGTGATATGCTCACAAAACAATCTAAAAAGTGTTCCAAATGCAGTAACAGCACACATACACATATTTCGAATGAGCGTACATTTACCTAAACAAAGGCGTACAAACTGTATTGGCGGTTCGTTTTTGAGGCACGGGTGGCGTATCTACCTTTATTACATACAGAATATCATTGGTATTGCTACCCTAACTGACGTCTCCATTTCAGCACGCAACGCATAACAACATCAAATTTATCATTTTTATAAATACAAGGGCCTGAAGGCCTCCAAACTGTCTCATAAAACCTATTTATAAACCTAATTAGAACGTAATACCTGGTATCAAAAAAGAAAAACTCAGCAAAATTACGTCTTAAACCGCAATGGGAGACTCGTAAAAACCAATGATACGGCACAGCCGAACGTATCGACTCGTAATATCTGAAAATGGGGCAAGTCAAAGCCAAATACTCGTTTCACTTTGAAAAGCCTCAATCAAAGAAGCCTTATTATCTATACATGTATATAAATAAAATTGGACTGTGTTTGAAATATTGGAAAAACCGTTTTTAACTTTTGTTGAAAATTTTTGTTTTTTTTCATCATCTATTGGCAGACATTTGACCGCCATCTCACCTGATGTTAAGTGATGATGCGGCCTAGGATGGCGATACTATTACCAAATTACTTTTTTTTCATTTTTGTCTGTCTGTCTGTTTATTGCGGCTAATGTCTGAACTCAGAATACAGAAACTAAGCCTCTGTAATAGCTAGATAGAATTGAACGGAACTTTTATTGGCAGTTACATGGGTAAATTCATAGACTACGGATAGTTACTGCTGGTTAATAATTAAATAAGAGCGTCGGTGGCTCAATGGTGTGGACTGCCGCCCTCCTACCGAGAGGGCTGAGGTCAAATCCCGCCACGTACGAATGTGTTTTCGAATTTTCGAAAAATATATGTACGTTATCCGACGCTCTTACGGTGAAGGAAAACATCGTGAGGAAACCTGCATGCACGCCTGCGAAGAGATTCGAAGGTTGTGTGTGAAGTCGTCCAATCCGCACTGGGCCCGCGTGGACGACTAAGGCCTAATCACCCTATATGGGTAGGCTCATGCACCTCGGTGATGATGAATACTTACCATGGGGCACAGCTTGAACAATATAATAAAATACCTGACTTCTCAACCAAGACACCTAATCGGTCGTCTATAGATTAGAATTTTTAGTCTGTCGAGGCAGATCAATAAGTATCTGCTATTCCGGACAAAACTACCCGTATATTTGTATTTAATAACTGTGTAGTGTTAAGGAATTTAACCTTCAAAGTGCCGTGGGCGGACCCAAGATACGATAACTCCATTGTTGTGTCTGATTTTACAGTAGTTAACCCTTACCCGAGGCGATTACTTGGTTCTGTGCATTGTGTTTAAAGTCGTATTTTACAGCGGTAAAGTCCATTGTTGTTTGCGTTAGATAAAGTCTGGTTTATACACTTCAATAACTCTTGGATTAATATAGCCAGCAATTAGGCATTCCCCAAATTGTTTACATCGATTGATATTGTTTAGAAACTAACATCTCTAGCCGCATCAATGTATGCGGAGAGCTAAAGTTCGTAACGTTTAGCGTTACTAATTTGGAAGTACTTCATTAATACTTCGAAAGAAAAGGCCACTGCTTTACTAAGTGTCTACTTCACTATGCTAAAGTGGTATGCCACAGTCTCCATGCTTGGCAGACAGGACATAGCTGAACCTATTCGTAGTACACCCAGTTGGATGTACTTAGAGTAGGTACATGGATGGTAATAGTTTAACTTTTTGTTATGCCATAAGTGTACAGGACGGTCAGGGCGCTCATCTGATTGTAAGTGATACCTACGCCTGACCATGACAGTGTGGCATTGTAGGAACAACCACCAACTGAAATACAGTTTTATTCTTCATCTATGCCGCACTGCGCCCGTCACCAGAGACAACATATGTTAGGTCTCTTATGCCCGGTAATTTTACTAGCTACAGTGCCCTCATCCCGAAATACAAAAGTGCATAGCACTCCTGTTTCAAGAGACGATATCTGGCACTGCCGTAGTACCTATCAAGACGACTAAGTATTGAGTCTACCACTTAGTAAACTTAAATTACATTAACAACGCAGTGCCAGGTCAATGATTGTAGATAGGTCAGAATTAGTGTTACCAGTTCCGGTTTGTTTTAATTTGGGACACGAGGTCAAAAAATCGGGATTTGTGGTTGCAGATCGGGACAGGTAACAATAAAAAATGTGATGCAACGCTGATGACGTGCCTGTAATTTGACAGTGATGTAATTATAAGAAAGTTACGTGCGTAAATTCTTTTTTTTATGATACATCTGATTTTATTTTTTAAATTAATCGGGACATTTAGCGTCCCGATCGGGACGCAGTATCAGACCCCTGAAAATCTGGAAATGCCGCGCAAATTGTGACAACACTAGTCGGAATACAGCTTAATAAGCCTTCTAAAGTACGAAACAACTCCAAATCATTTTTGGTAGCCCATCCAATAAACCCACTGCGATAGTTGCTTAACTTGCACGATTGTCAACCGAACGCCAGCCATTCCCCTATGGCCTCATTTCAATTTCATTACGAAAGGCTGTGCGGATTACTGATTGATTAATAAATATAATAATAATAATAATATTCTTTATTCAGACAACATAGATCCAATAGATACAAGTACAAATGTGTTAGTAACAATTTTCCTTATAAAATATGTTAGTAACACACAGTTGATTAAAATAATAATAAATTAAATAACTAATAATGATTAAAAATAAAAAATTAAAAAAATAACACAAATATTAAATAAAATTAAATTACAATAGCATTATCACTGCCGCACAATTCCATGGGATATTGCGCAGCAGTGATTTATGTACTTGCACAATGACCCTTCCCGGCGATTCAAGTTCCAGGAGAACTGTTTGAACTGCCCCGCACCAGCTACGCACCAGGGACGCACATCTCTTCCGCATTGTTGTGTAAAAACAATCGACTCTGAAGTCCGCAAACATCCCTGATGCGCTACAATATCGAGGCAGGCCCATCAAAATCTAAAAGCATTATTAATTGTGAACTCTTATCATGGTGTGACTACGACTATACTACTGTAGCCACAGACTACACGTATAAAAAGAAGTACAGAATGCTCTAAAAAGGGTTATCTTAACTTTAGGTGAACAAACGTGCAAATCTACGAAACCAGCATGTTCGCTCTCATAGACAAGGCCCTGCGTTCTCTTTCCATATCAGCATCGTCTTGAGGTCGGTGGGTTAATATAGGCCTAGGTATTTAAATTTACGTACTCTTTCCAGTGGACAGTCATAAATAGGATAGGTGGAATTTCGCCTTTGCCCTTACTCCCCACCTCAAAGACCATGACTTGGCTCTTTTTACATTGTACGTCAACCATTCGAATTGGCGTACTTTTCGCAAATGGACAAAAGTTTTCTTATGCCACATACTGATGCGCTCAGCAGTGCCATATCATCTGCATAGCTGATATTATTAAAGCAAACACCATCGATGTAGCATCCGACTTTGGCACTGCTGAGCTCAGATCAACTGGTCACATACAGGTTAAATAGGGTGGGTGAACTTAAGCCTCCCTGCTCACCCGCATTCCAAGCCGTATGACTGCGACAGTACAATCCCCTCCACCGCACGTTATTAACCTGGCCTCTATACCAATACTTGAACACATTTACAATCTCTACTGGTAACTGAGTCTTTTCAAGCTTGGTCCACAGTAAATCGTATGAGACCAGGTCAAATGCCTTGGACAGGTCCAGAAAAACAAGCATAAACTGGCGTCCCACGTGTATTATAGTACGTGATAGCATGCTTCATACACAGCAAACAGCACTTTCCGTCGACAACCCCGGCCTAAAACCCAAACTGGTTATCATGAGGCTTGATGAAGTTATTGAGTTGTACATTCAGCAAGCCATCAAACACTTTTGAAATGACTGTGGCCAACGAGATTGGTCTGTAATTGTTTTTATCTGCAAGGTCGCCAGTTCTATTTTTCACAATAGGCACTACCACTGTCCGTAACATGTCAACGGGCATGTACCCGTGAGCCAGGCAAAGGTTATAAAATCACACAGCGTTCGAGCAAGGTGCGGGCCGGCAAACTGTAGGTGCTCAATACTGAGCCCGTCGTACCCAGGCGATTTACCACGAGTCATTGATTTAATTACCTGAACAATATCTTTGACTGTAAATTTAATTGTCCTGTGCTGCATAGGTACCCGGGGCGCAGACTGAGAGGGTCCAGAGGCGATTTGACCACAAAATGCTCCATGAACAAATCAGCAATTTGTTTAGGGTCTGTCACACCACCGACGCTTACGGGTGCGCTTGGTTTACATTGTACTTTACTTGTGTGTTTCCAAATGCGCGAAAGTCATTATTAGAATGATGAGTCGCTATAATATCCATTTTTATTTGGTTCTCATTATCTTGGCACCACTTTAAACGCGATTTAATATTCGTCTAGCCTCACGCATTTCTTTAAAATATAAACCGGTGGTCGGTTTCCCGTACCACACCCACACCTTAAACTTGTCCCTAGCCCTCCCGTAAGCATCAGCAACATGCTTGTTCCAGCCAGCAACCACCTTGTTTTTCCTACGTTTTTAAAGTCTCGACCCACCATGGCAGATTCACTAGAGCTAACACGATATCTTTGTACAACCGGTCTAATTCTGATCTATGACTAAGTTTATTGCAAAAGCCCTCACAACAGTCTCTTAGATAAATAGGAATGATTATATGTTCGAGGCGAATTACATTCATTTTGGTATACATTTATGATACAAATTATTATTAGTACTTGAACTGACATACAATTCGATACAAAGAAACCATACTTTGTATTATATTTTTATACTATCTTTATCGATCTTTTCTATCAATCTTATATATTTATCTTAAATGTATGTAATGATACTGCAAACATGTCGCAGCATACAAAGTAATCATTATATGACTGCATTATCCTCCATAAGGGGGCACGCTCACCTGCATAAGTTCTTGCAGGTTAGGTTTCAAATAATCGACGCGTTATAACATTACATGAGCGAACAATCGGTTTGGTACTCTAAATTGTAGTTGATTTATTATGTCGGAACAATCAAATCTATTGTGACAAATTTTGTACAATATCATTTGATCCAGAAACAATCTTCTTTTAGTAAGTGTTATAATGGAGTATTTTCGTAGGAGATTCATATACGATAATTTACGGCGTAGCATTTATATTCAATTACACGTAAAAATTTACGTTGCACTCTCTCCAAAAGATCGTTATACTTATTGAATAACGGGTTCCAAATAACTGAAGCATATTCCAGTTGTGATCTAATGAGAGCTTTAAACAATAATAGGTAGGACTGAGGACGTCTAAAACCAACACATGATCTAATTACAAACCCGTAAAGCGAAAATGCTCTGTTAGTAATATAATTTATATGTTTATCAAATGCAATTTCGAATCGAACAACACACCCAAGTCTTTTATTAGTGACACCTTTTCCAAGGATGTACCTAACAATGAGTATTGATGACATATAATTTTCTTTTTCTTTGAAAAAATTATACTCTTACATTTATTTAGATTAAGTTGAAGCTTATTTTTGACACAGTAATTTGATAAATTATTTAAGTCTTCTTGTAATGTAAGACAGTCACTAAAACAGTTAATACTCTTGTAGATTTTTAAATCATCAGCGTAAAGAAGGAATTGTGAATTTTAAAACAGGTGCCAATATCATTAATGAATAGAATGAAAAGCAGAGGGCCCATAATGGACCCTGTGGTATGCCTGATGTGACCGAAACAGAGTTTGAAAAAACCCATTAATAACGACTCTTTGAGTTCTGTTCGAGACGTAGGACGCAAACCATCGAAGCAAATTACCTCTTATTCCATTAAAAGCGAGTTTTTCCAGTAATAACATGTGGTCAATTTTGTCGAATGCCTTGGAAAAATCGGTATAAATAGCATCAGTTTGTAAGCAGGAATCCATGTTTTCGAATAAAGAGTTTGTGTAATATTTTAATATTTTTTTAACAGGTACCTATTTAAAGTATCAATTAGCATTCCTTACCACAAAATACGGTGTATTTACGCAATATGAAAATGTAATCTTATCCTTTAGCGTAAAACTAAATGCACAAATAATTATAAATTATCTTGACACTTATTAGTCCTATGTGTACCCTGAACCTCAACCAATCAGTACTCTTAATAATCATCAACCCACCCAAATGATAGTCGAGATCTTTTAATTAAGCCAATCGTGTCAGCCAATCCACTAATAGTTAGACGTTCATTAGTGAGCCTCGCCATCAGATAGCAAGATTTATTACAGATTTCGCTTCAATATTCGACTGATTTTAATCGTTATTATAAATGTCAATTAACGACAAATGAACATTCAATATCTAAAGACCTAGGGTGATTTCGAAATACTGAGTCGTCTAGGTAGGTACCACCGCAGTGCTAGATAGCATTCCGTGAAACAGTTTTGTGTTTCGGGATGAGGGCACTGTAGCTAGTAAAATTACCGGGTATAAGCGACCAGACATCTGTTGTCTCGGGTGACGGGCGCAGTGCGGCATTGACGGAGAAAAAAAACTGTCTAACAGTTGTTGGTCTCCTTCAATGCCGCTCTGTCATGGTCAGGCGTATCATTTACCATCACGTGAGCGTTCTGGCCGTCCTGTACACTTGTAACATAAAAAAATACTAGGTGGTAGACTGAGTTAGTAGAACCAAGGAAAACGAGTATTTTGCACTTTTGTGTCTCAGGTTGAGGGCATAGCTAATAAAATTACCGGGTATAAGAGGCCTAACATCTGTCTCCTGTCTGTGATGAGCGCAAGGCAGTGTTGACGGTAAACAATTACCACATACTTCTATTATTTTCCATCGACATTGCATCTGTCATGGTCAGAGGCTACCATCAGGTGAATAAAAAGACCTTGCTTTTCACTTAGTATCAGAAAAAAACAAATAAAATATATTTTCAAACTTAAAGGAACCCTTTGGTATTAACTTGACTCACATTGGCATAACTCGTAATGAACAAGTGTTACCCTCTTCATTNTTCTAAATCCAGTTACAGGTGTCCATAAGTTGTTGTTAAACGGATTATATTCCAACAAAAGCGTTGTAAGCGCTGCACAATTCTGCGCTGCAATATGCCGACATAACCGCATCAGAGTGCACGCTAAGTTCATCGGGATATAATCGTATTATACCTCGGCCGTGCTCCACGATATTATGGATTTATTAGCGATGAAAATTGCTTTTGAATGCACGCTTCTGTACATAGGATTTGTATGATAATATTGTCTTGAAGTGTTATACAATCTAATAATAAGAGGCTACTGGCGCTTCTCTATTCAACCTATCGCAGTCCACTGCTGGACATAAGTCTCCCCCATTTTGCGCCAGATATCCTGGACCTCCGCTTTTCTCATCCAGCCTCCACCAGCGACCTTTCGCAAGTCGTCGGTCCATCGGGCCGGGGGGCGTCCAACGCTACACTTGCCAAGACGCGGTCTCCACTCCAGAACTCGTCTGCTTCAACGGCTATCGGTTCGGCTACTGGCGCTTATAGTAAATTAATATCTTATGCAAAATAACATATTCAATTTGGGGACAAGAATAAATAAGGTAACAGTGCTTAAAAGACTGAGCTCCAAATAAATCTCAATGCCTGAAACTATGATTATGATGTTTATCCACAAATCGTAAATCATATTCCTTATGTTTAGAAACATAAAAAGTGCATCAGTTAACTGCACTTTTTATCTAACAACGTGACATATTTATGGAAGTATGTCGTTAGTATTTTGGCATGTTCTGAAGCAACTATTTTCTGTAGTTAAAGTTGTTCTGTTAATAAGAATGATAGCAATAAATTAGTTATCCGTTTACATTTATAACACTAGGTTAAACTTTTTTCCTTATTTGACCTGTTTATATTATTAACTAGAGACCCGATTAAAATCAAAAATGTTTTATTAATACGGGGTCTAGGCTCCGAATATAATTTTGCTCCATTCGGTGTCGAGACCTTGGTCGCGGGTCTTCGAGCTATGAGACTTTATATGGAAATTTCATAAAAATTTAGTCGCCCGGCAGCTACCTTGGACATAATAAGACAAAAATGGGGTAACGGTTTGTTCGCTATTAAAGGCTTATTCGAAAAAGCGAACCTCTGAACTGCTACAGTTCAGTAAATCCAAGGTCAGAACTCTTGTAATGGCATGACTGACTGCACCTTACAAAATGAAGTTAAGTAACTCGGAAACTTGCAGATTCTGCGCGGAAAAGAGAGAGATTGATGCACTTACCCTGCAATTGTGTCTTTGTGGTACCCTGCAATTTATACCCAAGTGACATTAAATCTATAAAGTTATGAAGGTTCCTAACTTTCCCAACTCTTAGATACTCTAAAAGGGGAATGAGTCACAAAAGATCTTCTAGGTCGAAGTGACTACAGGTCTGTATAAGCCTGAATAGCTCCCAAAACCCCAATATAATCATGTTTTTTTTTATTTTTTTAAACAAGTTTTCCGACAAACGTCATAAAGGTCTCATTCTTTCTAGTTTATTGAATATAACATAGCGAGTAGGACGTATAGGTAGATTGATTGATTAATTAGTTATATCTAAGTTTAGTTATGTTTACCGAATAAAAAATCGTATCGATACTTTAACAAGACCACGTAACTAATATGGAATTTAGAACAAGACTAACGGACTAAAAATAATAGCCTCCAAAATTAGTCAATCTATCAATACAATTTAAGTCTATTTTCGGTTATCCGCGTGCCGTACAATACGAAAATGGAACAATCCAAAATTTAATTCAACACGTGACCCTTCAATGAAGATTGACGTCACAGAATCAAAGGCTTCAAATTCCGATTAAAACTTCTTTCAACCAATCTATAACGTGCAGGGCACATGATTCGTACCCACGGCATTGCTATGGGAGCGTAGGACGCCCTCCGGCCCGATGGACCTACGACTTGCTTGTCGCTGGTGGAAGCTGAATGAACACAGCGGAGGACCGGGATATCTGGCGCTGAAAGGGGGAGGCCTACGACTTGCTTGTCGCTGGTGGAAGCTGAATGAACAAAGCGGAGGACCGGGATGTCTGGCGCTGAAAGGGGGAAACCTCTAGCAATAGCCTAAGATAGGTTTAAGAGAGGGTTACATTGGGAGAATTAAGTCACAGTCCCCTCGGGGGAAAGTTGGAAGTTTGGACAACCATCCATATCCTAGGCAATTACTTATTGTATCTTACTCTCTCTCTGTGCTCCAATATACAGATTCATGATCCTGTTGATCTTAGTACATAATCCCACGAGAAGAATAAAGAGAAAGCAATTTAAGGTTGTAAAAAGTTAACAATCTACTAGCTAGCGACAGGTACTATTAAGTGCGTCGGTATTTCTACAATCACATCACAGTGTAGTGAAAGCCTGAAGCTGGCGAAACACAACGTTAAGCGTTGTTATAAGCAAGTTTCTGATGGTGATGGTATCTCCACATACATGTGCGGGAAGGCATTGAGATATATAAAATTCGCTATTCCGCTAGGACAGTCTGTGCTCAAAGCAAGTCCATCAAAATAAAAAATAAAAATACATTAAAAAATCCGATCGAGTGATACCATATCATCTATATACCCATGTGGTGTAATGGTTAAGACGTCCGCTACTATAACAAGGTTTCCGGTTTGATTCTGGGTAAACATTTGCGTAAGTGAACATGTCTGTTTGGGTGTTTTGTGTATTTTTTATGTATAATATGTATTTTATTGTTATGCGTGATTCTCCCACACTGGCCTATATATAGATATCCATTGACATACACACATTGCCATTTAGTCCAAACATTAGCTTATAATAAGAGTACTGAACAAGGGATAAACATACTTATATTTTTTATTGTAAAACATATTATACATAGAAAACACGAAGACCAATACAAACAGACAGTTTATACACCAATGTGTACTGCCCATGGATCGAACCCGAAACCCTTGGTATAACAGCCGACGTTTCAACCATTACACCAGATGGGCCAAATTGTAGCGTCACATTGTAGCATGTAGACGTCATTTGAAATTATCGCAAAGTGCATGCGAGGAATGACATCGATTAGGATTTTCAATACAAAATCCATTCGCCATTTTACCAGCATTCCAGCCACAAACACATTAACGCTTAATTATCCCGTAAATAGAACGGGACATTGTCCACGGGACAAAGGTGCGGGCGTGGGACGCCACTGACAGATTAGCAGAATAGCTTTAATGGCTGCCATTAGTTAGATTGTATTGTTGGCGAGTTGAAGTAGGTATTAATTGCAGTGCGAAATATCGACTTGTGAAATATGAGTTTTTTTTAATTCTATTTTGAACTGACTACTGCTGTTGGCCGCAGATGGCCTTTACAGCTCACCGGGCAATTGGCGAGCGCAGATGGCTCTCAGCCTTAAAATGAAATAGAGTGTTAAACCGTTCTATGTTTCGGGAAGAGGGCATAATTGTTAATTATAATTTACTAAAATAGGTGGTAGACTAGATACTGAGTCGTATATCGCCCCGTGAAACAGGAGTGTTATGCACTTTTGGGTTTCGGAGGAGGGCACTGTAGCTAGTGAAATTACCGGGTATAAGAGACGTAACATCTGTCGTCTCGGGGTCGGTCGCAGTGCGGCATTGATGAAAGCATATAACTGTCTATCAACTGTTGGTCTCCTTCAATGCCGCTCTGTCATGGCAGGTGATCGTCCTGACGTCTGCACACTTTATACATAAAAATCACTTTTTGCGCGGCGCGTGCGTTAATGCATATAATCAAAGGTCCTAACAGATTTTACAGACAAAGTTCTGTCGCCTGTGCTGCCCCTTATGATAAGTGATACCGGTTACCATGACATACCAATTCCGAAGCATCAAACAGTGCGTTGCTACATTTAAATAAGGAGGAGGATGAAATGGAAAAAAACCGACCGCGCAGCCCGCGTGACCTGTGGGGGTTACCGCCATCTCTTACACAGTTTTACAAAATATTACTTCGTCTTTTCTGGTACAAAAAATGCGACCGTATTATTATAACATACTATTTTAAGAAATTTGGTCCCTGAGCACCCTGCACCCCGCGCGATACAACATTGTTATTTTTCTAAAAGCAAAAGTTTTTTCTTAAATCAAAGTAGGCTATTTTTTATCGTTATTACATCAGCTACCTTCCAAAAAAGTTCCGCTCAAATCAGATCAGCCGTTTCAGCGATTACCCGGAAACAAACAGACAGACAGATATACTCGTACATTTCCAAAATGTTACATTGTATACGGCTATAATATCTTTGACGACAAAGTGAACGGCGCCCAGTCGTCTCCCAGATATCGCTGGAAGGATATATAAATGGCGGAGGTTGCAAAAGATAGAGACGTGGAAGTCTCTCGTTTCGGAGCCAAGACTCACTTTGGGTCGTTGAACCATCAAAGTTAGTTTTTTTGTTTTATCCGTATATATATAATATTATATATATGTCATATGCATGTAGTAAAAAAGTTTATTTCAATATTACAATAGACACTCCACACTCTTATAATTATATAATTAGACAACTACTAGAACTACCAGCGTAAGTATCTATTAGTATGTAGAAAGGTTAAAAAAAACTTGCTGAAAACGTTGACTCAAACTTACACACATTTGAAATCCGAGTGATATCGAAGCCACAGACATCCAATATACAATTAGACTGGACAAGCCGCAAGTTTATAGGCAGTCCCAGTGTCGCAATTTCTTTTCGGTTCTTACCTGTGAAAAGTTATTATATTTCTTAGAANTTTACTAAAATAGGTGGTAGACTAGATACTGAGTCGTATAGGTAGGTACCACCGCAGTGCCAAATTTCGCCCCGTAAAACAGGAGTGTTATGCACTTTTGGGTTTCGGGATGAGGGCACTGTAGCTAGTGAAATTACCAGGTATAAGAGACCTAACATCTGTCGTCTGGGGTGTCGGTCGCAGTGCGGCATTGATGAAAAAATAACTGTCTATCAACTGTTGGCCTCCTTCAATGCCGCTCTGTCATGGCTAGGCATATCACTTACCATCAGGTGATCGTCCTGACCGTCCTGCACACTTATAACATAAAAATCACTTTTTGCGCGGCGCGTGCGTTAATGCATATAATTCCAAAGGTCCTAACAGATTTTACAGACTAAAAGTTCTGTCGCCTGTGCTGCCCCTTATGATAAGTGATACCGGTGCCCATGGACACTACCAATTCCGAAGCATCAAACAGTGCGTTGCTAACTTTTAAATAAGGAGGAGGAAATGGAAAAAAAACCGAGCGCGCAGCCCGCGTGACCTGTGGGGTTACCGCCATCTCTTAAAACAGTTTTACAATAATATTACTTCGTCTTTTCTGGTACAAAAATGCGGTCGTATTATTATAACAATACTATTTTAAGAAATTGTGGTCCCCTGAGCACCCTGCACCCCGCGCGATACAACATTGGTTTATTTTCCAAAAGCAAAAAGTTTTTTCTTAAATCAAAGTAGGCTATTTTTTATCGTTATTACATCAGCTACCTTCCAAAAAAAGTTCCGCTCAAATCAGATCAGCCGTTTCAGCGATTACCCGGAACAAACAGACAGACAGATATACTCGTACATTTCCAAAAATGTTACATTGTACTACGAGCATATCTTTGACGACAAAGTGAACGGCGCCCAGTCGGTCGTCCCAGATATCGCTGGAAGGATATATAAAACTGGCAGAGGTTGCAAAAGATAGAGACCGGTGGAAGTCTCTCGTTTCGGAGGCCAAGATTCACTTGGGGTCGTTGAGCCATTAAAGTTAGTTTTTTTGTTTTATCCGTATATATATATTCATATGCATGTAGTAAAAAACGTTTATTTTAATATTACAAACAGACACTCCACACTTATTTATATGTAATAGACTACTAGAACTACCAGCGAAGTATCTGTTAGTATGTAGAAAGGTTAAAAAAAACTTGCTGAAAACGTTAACTCAAACTTACACACATTTGAAATCCGAGTGATTATCGAAGCCACAGACATCCGAATATACAATTAGACTGGACAAGCCGCCAAGTTTATAGGCAGTCCCAGTGTCGCAATTTCTTTTCGGTTCTTACTTGTGAAAAGTTATTATATTTCTTAGAAAAATTTACTGATTCATTGCGATGATGGCATGTTACAATTGCACAGGATGGCATTTTGGAAAAAAACGGTAATTTCTTCTAATTTTCGTGCGTTTTGACTCGTCTCACAGAGCGTAAACTGGCAGCCAGTGTATGCTCGTTGAGCTTACATTTGTCGCACTTTAAACGCGGCTTGCCCCATCTCCTGTATTGGGAAATCTGTGATCGAAGCCAATTGCCAACACTTGTTGCTGTATACCTATGTAGTCTGTCTATACAGACGAGTGACCAGGCTGACTGAGCTCCGGCATCTTTGGTTATATTCAAACCCGGATAACCAAATATTCGATTCTTATACGGATATCCGCATTTAATCCGGATTTTTATTATACGGTCTCGATATCCGAGTGACCAGAATAATAACTAAGTTGTACCTAATTGGATACCTAAGTGGATTCGTTTGTTCACAAATATACGTATAGGCATTTATTTAAATATACGTATAGGTAAGTTTTATTGTGTACTAACGAATATGGACGTAATCGCAAGATGAATCTAAATCTAAAACATAATTACTATTAATAACACGTAAGTTATTATTTTGTAACTAATTCTGTACTTTGTATATTTAGCTTTTTCCTTTGTTAAAACCTAGACCGAGATATAACTTCAAAATTTAATGTTCGCATAGCTCGATCAAGATTATAAAGGTCCAAGGTCGAGGATTTTCATCTATTTCTAGTATTCATCCAAACGTCGGATTTTAGCTTTGAAAATAAACTCTGGAAATTATAAGCAATCCAATAGGAGGCAACGTAAATCTTACCAAAAAAGATGTCTAGGTGAAATTTGTATTATTTAAAAAATCAACAAGGAATGGAAAGGCGTAGGAGGCTAATGAGAGAAAGTTAGAAAATTAAGACTAGTTTTATTCAGTGGGATGTTATACAATTATGGTCAATATTATAGGCTTTGTAATATATTTTTTAGATAGAATTTAGCAAATTTATTTGTTATTTTTTTCGGAACGACTGTTCGCTCGGTTGCAGGCGGCCTTCACAGCTTCACCGGACGAATGTGGCGAGCTCAGATGGCTCAAAGCCCCAAAAAATATTATTCAATGAGCCTAGGGGTGTCCTAGAGTGGACGCGAACCTCGGCTTAGGGCGTTGCAGAGGGCTAGGTAACCTAACAAACATGCAAAGAAAAAGTCAATCATTCCTTTCCCTACCTCATTTTAAAATGTAGATATCAAGATTTTTGCAAGTAAGTTAACAAATAGAAAGAAAGAAATCTTGATAATGGATTTTTTATTACACTTTTGATATGTCTGTAGGTATATAGATCGTGTTTGTTTTTAGTACTCTGTCAATCCTCCAAAAGTAACATTGCGATTTCTTGGTGAAATTTTAGCTCGATTATTTACGTTATCATTTTGCGAAGTAAAACGTTTTAGGTTAGATAAACAAGACGTGATTTCGAAACGTCACTTATGTCACGATAATATTAACATATTGTTTACTAAATGTTTACCCTGTGTAATGCGTCCATATATAAATACGTTGCAAATGAGATGGCAAATAATCTTATCACTGATAAAATAACATTTTCAGATAAATATCAAGTTTGTCTCAACAAGTTGTTTTGCTAGTAACGTTAAATTTTGTATAACAGTTGAGAAGTCGGCTACTACACTAATTGTTTAGGGTTAGTAATAAACAATTTTATTTGCAGACCACCTGATTCTACTGCCAGGGTTTGTCTGTGCATATCTCTTTAACCTATCGCAGTCCACTGCTGAACATCGGTACCCTTAACAGGCAGGCTCGTGCCCCTCGGTGAGGACTTATATGAGCTGATGATGAGTACAAGCTACTAAGTTATCTTAGGACTAGACTGCTCTGTGTTTCTGGATATTTGTTTATTTTTAACCCACTTCAAAAGGGAGGTTACTCAATTCGACTATGTAAGTATATGCTTTTTAAGGAGAAACCAATACATTGCACAAATTGCTGATTTACTTATTGGTATTTATCGCATTAGTTGTGCTTTTAAAAGCCATTTAGAGAGATTAAGCTTTGAAGAGTCGCGTTGAAATAATATTCCATTCACAGATAATAGAAAATTACTGTTTTTTTTAAACTAAATCCTGGCAGTTAAAAGATTTAATTTGAAATCAGAAACATTTATCCGGATACATCGAGTTATAATTGAATTTTATTTTACAAAAAGTCCGCTAAATTCCGGTTGTATTCGGTTTATATGGTGACCCCGTAAACGACCGATCCCCTGGCACCAACCACAGCTCTACGCAAACTGGTCACTCAATGTCGAAGGAATTAATCTGCGGCGTTTTCCATTACTGCGTTCATTTAATTGGACACGGGCAGACATGTTCACTGACAGCTAAGTAATGAATAATGACGTCGGGCAGCAACTGGTGTTTACCGGATTAATCCGGTTTGCGGGTGATATCCTTGTTTACGTAGCTACATAATTTGTTTACTCCAATGCTTTCGTCACATGTTGTTTTGACATATTAACTGGATTCATGTAGGCAACATTTCTGCTACTGAACTTACTCTTGCCCGCGACTTCGCTTGCGTTTTATTCGGAAAACGAAAGCAGAATATAATTTTTACGCTGCTGCTACCTCTTTCCATCAATTTAGCTTCCTACCTTGAAAACTGCGAAAAGCCTCTTACAAAACTTCTCCCCCTCTTTTAGGAATTTGGTGGCCGATTTTCGAAAAAGAAATATGCAAGATGTTTTCGTGAGTATCGTATAGTCTGCATACCAATTTTAAGCTTACTTCCTTTACAATTGCGAAATTCTCCATACACACTTCCACCCCCGTTCAGGGAAGTGGGGGGTTAGCATAAGACAAAAAGTAGCCTATGTCCGTCTACAGATTACCATCTATCACCATACCAAAGTTCATAAAAATCCGTTCAGTCGTTTAGGCGTGAAAGCGAACAAACCGACAGACGGAGTTACTTACACGTTTATAATATAAGTATGGATTCATATTATAGTGTCCGCGAAAAGCCTATCCATCATATCGAATGGGCGAATTTTCACTTAAATGTCAACATCATAATTGCATAGTGTTGCTTGTGACTTTGATTTTGCACCTTTTAATTGACGCATTAAGGCGAAATTATTTTTTATTGAATAGGAGGCACACGAGCATACGACCTTTTAAATGAATAATTTTATGTTATAAATTTAACAATGTAATGTGTAATGTAGTTTGGCACGGAATTTTAGGTTAATAGTCCAGTCATTAGGATGTCCTGATTTCGAATCCAGGAGATTCCTAGAGAACGAAATTAAAGAAACTTTCTCCATAGCACGTTGAGGAATCTTGAGTCTATTCAATCAATGTATTTGAATATTTCATTTCATTTTTTACTATCCTAACAAAAACTCACTAGATAATTCCGACACAACCGCGTTCCAGAATATTCCAGAGAATATTCCAATAACACTGACAAATGTACTCCACGCGCTGACAATCGTGTAGCCCACGCGAAAAATGTCAATATACGTACCTTATTACGTCCAGAGAAGGATAAATACGACGTAATAGATATTTTCATACCGAAAGGGTCCATTCAACAATGTCAAGTTACGTCTGAATGCCTGGCAGCCCACGTCGAGATGTAGGGTTATCCGAATCTTTTTGGAGATAAAGTAATGAGCCCAGTTGCGCACGAATATAAATGGTGTAGTATTTATTATTGGAATTAGATACTTTTCATATTATAGCGTTAATCCTGTGATTGTCTGAGAAAACAGATAATTCCATGCTTCGGAGGACACTCGGTGGTAGACTCGGTAGTAGTCGTCTAGGTAGATACAACTTCAATGCCAGATATCCTTTTGTGAAATAGAAGTGCTTTGCACTTCTGTGTTTCTCTATGAGTACACTGTAGCTTGTAAAATTACCGGGTATAAGAGACCTAACATCTATCGACTCGGGTGAGAGTTCACAAAAATAAAGACTACTTAATTTATAATTCCTTTAACACTGCTTCTGTCTTGGTCAGACGTAACACTTACCATCAGGTAAGCGTCCTGACCGTCCTGTACACTTTGATACATAAAAACGGTAGTGATTTACATCCACCAAACCGCATTGGGCCCACTTGGTGAGTTACGTCCCAATTTTTGCTTTGCGGGAGGGCATGTAGCCTACAGTATGATGTTATGGGCCGATGGTGAATATTATAAACACGAATGTTTATAAGATATCAATGATATTATTATTCAAAAAACAACAACAGGTTCCAACTTTTAATGGACTATGATGCAATTCGGAACCCTTATGGACGTCTATTTCCATTCGCACCCTTAAAAGGGTTCGGAGACAGTAAATAAGTTACTACGGTTTAATGTTCTGCATGTGTCACAAGTTCGTTACAGAGAATTCAATTTCATATTACTATACGAGATAGGGTTCAAATTCAATTTTACTATGACATTTAATTTGGTTATCTGCAGAAGACCTTGTATGAGGTTTTAAGCCTTGGTACTACATATTCTTCGACTATGTCATTATGATTTTAGTGTTGATATGAATTTTGTTAACAAGTTTTTATTACTTTCACTTGGCTCGATTAATTATGTCAAGGACAATCCTCGATCTATTTTCTATCTTGGAAGATGAATTTATGACGTAAAAACGTTGAAGTATCGATACTAAGATTATTGAATATTAATTGTAACCTAATTGTCATCTTGTCAGTCTAGACAAAGTCTAATCAATATGAAATATAAGTAACATCTACTTATAGAGCGGAATTTGACCGCCATCTGATGGTAAATGATGATGCGGCCGTGGATGGATCATGCCTGTCTAGAAATAGCCTATTCCTCTTGCCTTGATGACGTCCAGGTTGTGATGCTTGAGGAACACACGAGAACTAACGAGTTCCATTCCTTTGTGGTGCCCATTAGAAACGAGGCACCAAAGCAGGTAAGGATGGAACGCTTGCCTGCGTCTTGTATCCCTAAAGTGAAAATGGTGGAATTAATTCGTGTAATTCCTTCGCACTGAAATGTTACCTGTAAAAAACCGAAAACCGTGCAATTCTACCACGATGCTCGAGGCTTTGTAGCTTAACATCAGTCAGCGTAGTTCTTTATAACAAGTATAAATTAATATTAAATCATCGCTTTTAAAATCTTTAATATCTAATTATTCATTAGTTGCGAAAGATTACGTGGATATAAGTAATGTCGGTTAATACTGTAAAACATAAACCCTGCTAGCTCACATTAGAATTATACATTTTTACACTTCTTAAAAGCACTTATCAACACTTGAATAAACAATAAATGAACAATTAAAATCATTGTTTCAAAAACAAAACTATTGAGCTTTCTCGGGTGCTTCTTTCTCAATAGATCAAAACCACTGAAGCACTTTTTATCAATTATCAAAATTAATATTTTGCTTTACTTAAGTAATTGAGTTGTTTTATATTGTATTTTTATTGTGTTTTGACGTTCAAAAGTTAATAATAATTACAGACATTTGGTGTGATGGATAAACATTTCAGTACCGGATGGATAACCGGTCAGTATAAACATTTGTGTGTATGAACATGTCTGTTTGTATTGGTCTGGGTGTTTCTTTGCCATCTAGAGCCTTTCTACAACAAGACCCAAGGTTAAGTCTCGTTCTAGAATACAGGCCTTAGCGGACATAACTCACTACTGGCTCGTCAAATGTAGGTAAATTGAAGCATAAAAACCCGCAATTGCAACTCCAAACCGCCAGTAAACGCAATAAAAACTTTGGTAATGACCGTTAAAGGCTAAATTAGCATCGCGTTGCTTAATGAACGTACCTCATTAGCAACATCTGTGCACATTTGCGATTTGTTACCATAGAAACAAACTTTGGTATCGTACCCAAAGTTGTACAGCTTTCTTTCTAAGGCCACTGTAGTTAGTAAAATTACGACTACGAATTACAGAGCGTCGTTGGGTCATTGATGTGGAATATAGCTTTCCGATCTGAAGGGTACAGTTTCAAATCCCGCCACGTACCAATTTCTATTCGAATTATCGGAATTATATGTACGTTTATCGGACGCTCTTACGGCGAAGGAAACCTGTGCACGCCTGCAAAGAAATTCAATGGTTGTTCGTGAAATCGGCCAATCAGCACTGGGCCCGTGTGGCTACTAAGGCCTAGCACCGTTTCCAGGTCACAGGCCTTCCCACAACTTGCCTATGACTAGATCTGACTGTAATATACTCGCACGTATAAACATACAATACTTAGGGGGGACCGAGTAAGAACTGGGACTTAATAAAGAATACCATAATTTCTCAACCATAGCCGCTGGTTGTTAGGGAATCATTAAAGAAACATTTATTACAATAACCACAATCAATTATAACGCTTATTCACAATATAACATGGCTCATAACAATATCTATTTCAGATTAATCAGACGTTTCACGGAATACGTAGCTTTCCTCAACGCCGTCAGCTGTTCACTGGCACGTCGAGTTACGTCAGGGAGCCAATATGGCCATTTTTTTTTAAATAGAATGCTTAATTTTACTCTTTAATCGCCATAGTTATATAATTTCAACAAACACAATAGATAGAACATCTGTTAACAGATATTACGTCTTATAAACCCGGTAATTTTACTAGCTGCATTGCCCTCATCCCGAAACACAGAAGTGCAAAACACTCCTATCTTACTGGACGTTATCTGGCACTGCGGTGGTACCTAGACGACTCAGTACCGAGTCTACCACCTAGCAAGCAGTTTGTTGTAGTAGAATTTTTTAAACCATCATCACATATCACTCAGGCCCATTCATTTGCCTTCCAATCTTTGATGTAGAAGAAAATTTCTAAATTATCGTACAACAACATAATCCAAATGTTTGCCATTTCAAGTTTGTCGTTTATCTTGCGTTATTACATTTTAATTAATATCTGTTTCGACGGGAAGTTAAGGTTACTCCAACAATCTTTACTTGAAGGTTACAAGTTCAAGTACAGTTAAATTATTAAGTAAAGATGTGTCATGTATTATGAAAATGCTTTATTTATGAACAATAATAGCTTAAGATAATATAATTCTTAAAACTAAAGGTGACAAATTAAACTAAAAACTTAACCTTTAGTTTATAAATCTGGGGTTATATCTCTTTATGTTGTTACGAATTGAGTCTGCCCTTTTCGGGCGCATACTTAAAGCATACAGTTTTCTATTCGTATTTTTTATTTTTTCAAAACTCATTAAAATAATACCTTATATCAAACAATCTACTGAGAACCATCTGCGCTCGCTAATTACCCGGTGAAGCTGTTAAAACTCTCTGCGGCAAACCGTCGTAATCAGTTAATATGAATCAAACAATCAATTAAAAATGACAAAAATAAAACACTATAAAATGTATAAAATTACCTAGATAATTATTGTAGTAATAAAGAAAAACAACTAAAAACTCTTCATTGTTCAACGTTTTCTCTAAACCCCCTCTGAACTAGCGCTTTCAGTACTTCTGTATGTGTTTCTCAATTTAAATAATACGCTCAAAGAACAGTACCCCTTTACCAACCGTTACTTTTTATACGACTGAACATCCAACGGAAAGTGTCGTGAAAGAAGAACGCTGCGGTCTTTGGCACAAGCGACTAGTGGTTTATGTTGACTTTTATTAGCCAAAAGAGTTGTACAATTGTATTTAAGTAAAGCCAAAATATATGCAGTTTATGCTGAGGCAGTACCTGATTGGCCACTTGATTCTAAGAAATTAATATCTTTTTGTTCTCTCTCTTTACATTGTTATTTTATAAAAAAATCTTTCTTTCAATTCGCAAGCATTGAATAACAGAGTTACAGATTAAATGACGGTTTTATTCATATAATTAAGAGTATTTATTTAATACTGAAATTCAGGTTAGCCTTTGGTCTACCGTGGTCATGGTTCGAGACCGTAATATGTATACTAAATGCATAGTAGCATTTTTTCATTATTTTTAAACGAGATTTTCACTTTGTTATAATTTATAATGTACTAAAACCTTAGATTATGACCGCAAAAGAAAAATGCTTTTTACTTTTTGAAACCTCTAATATTCGAAAAATCTTGTAATGACATTCGTTACATGAACACACACGTCAGGCTCTAAGGGAGCTTATTTTATAAACTCTGACAACGATCTTTACAATTTAAGTACAAACTCTATTTGAAGTACGGTCCTTTGAAATCGGTTCACATAAAAAAGGCTGCAATAAATTGACAAAATGTGTGCAATTTTAACCCGCTTAACTTCCATCACTTGTACCACACAACTCAGTAACCCGTGAAATCGTCGGGGTAGCACTCCATATAACGAGAGGCGGGTTTTAAAAATACCCCCAAGATACGCGCTGGTCTTGTCGCCTTCGTTTCAGTGACGTCACCGTTGTCTTTGAAACACATTTCTTATCATGACGAAACGAGCTTTAAGATCTTGGTTTTTCTGCGAAGAAAAATTTGTGTTTGGTGTTGTATTTTTAAGGCGTCTTCTTGATGTGATTGGCATAATACATTAGAGACCTCATTTAATAGGAAACTCTTAACCCTTACTCTTAAGCTCAGACATTCATATGTTAGAGCAATTTTGTATAGATACTTTAGCTTAATATTTAACCACAATGACTTCTCTGGACTTTGCAACTTTTATTAGCTTATTATTTAATTGCAATGTCTGTGTTATGATAAACTTTTTGTTTTATTATCGAAGTCTATGCTGGCCATAGGTCTCTACCATTGCGACAGATATCCCAGTCATCCGCCATTCACATCCAGCCTCCACCAGCGACATTTCGCAAGACATCGGTCCATTGGTCCGGAGAGCGTCCTACGCTACACTTGCCAAGACGCGGTCTCCTCTCCAGAACTCACGCAATTCCAACAGCTTTCGTTCTGCGAAGACTTGAACTGCCACTTAATTGACTGAACGATATGTTAAAATACAGTAATCCAATACTAACATTTCATTACTGCTTAACTTTTGCAAAAACATTTTACAATTAAACAAAAATATTTTGAGCGTGCACTCATAAAACACTAAACGACTTA
>PQWD01004275.1:0-171539 GCA_019425675.1 Leucinodes orbonalis
AGAACATTTATTTATTACAAAGATCTTAGTAGGGGTGTCACATTCATAACTGTAATTCAATGATTTGATTTATGATTTGGATAGATTACTCTTCGTTATATTCGACGTTTTCTGAGCGTAAATCGAAGCATGACTCGATAGTTTTTTTCACTGATAGTTGATATACATTCGGTTCTAGGCTTTGTACTGGTAATACTAGGCAGTGGCGTGAACAGATATTATGAGTAGAATATGCAAAAAGTATCACTAGTCGCGAAAACAATAAATAATTTTCATTTTTGTCACATTGAGTGCTGTTGATGACAGCAGATCGCCTATGATTTCAAATCTGTAGGAAAATGGGCTAATAAGTGGGAACTGTTCAAGATCGTAGAGATTTTCCTGACTGTCTGGACGCACAAAGTATGCACTGCTTATTTGTACATATGGAGTACACGTCACTGATACCAAGGTGTTATAATTACAAAAAAAGAAAAACCTCACTACATTTATGACAGGGATTATTAATACGAGTTACATATAAATCAAATAATGTTAATAATAAAGCCTATTTATAGTTTATGCCTAACATATCCATCACCATAGGTAACTAGGGAGCAGTTCGCGCGTTCGCGTTCGGAAACCATTGGGGAGGCCTTCATTCAACATATATTATTATTATACATATTATACATAGAAAGCAACTAGGCCAAATATATTATCCACAAAACTGTATGAATTGCGCGAGAATTGTGACCCGAACCTATGCTGCTGCTGCGGATTTCTCAACCATCACACCGCATCGTTATTCATATCACAATAAAGCAGGCGGTTCAAACTTTATACTAGTTGAAGCTTTTTGTTGATGACAGTACTTCAGTGCTTCATTCACAGTACTGACGTCACACAATCAAGCGCCACCGCTCTGGTCACGGCTGATTTTTCACAGTGGATGGTAAAAAAGCGGGTATCATTTAACGCTTTTGTCGATGACAGTACTTCTATTGGTTCTGGGCAACCAAACTGTGTGATGACGTCACACAGTTCGGTTGCACAGTGGATGGTAAAAAGCGGGTATCATTTAACGCTTTCGTCGATGACAGTGCTTCTATTGGTTCTGTCGTGGTGATGACGTCACACAGTTTGGTTGCACAGTATTTGGTAAAAAGCGGATATCACTTAACGCTTTTGTCGATGACAGTACTTATATTGGTTTTGACCAGTGATGACGTCACACAGTCACGCGCCACCGCGTTGCGCACGTCTGATTGGTTGCACAGTGAACGTCGAAACGCATTCCCCCTGATTAAAGCCGCTTACACGTTGCCTTTGAATGCTGTATGTGGTAGTGAATTTGGTTTTCGACCCCGTCAGCGTTCAAATTTATACTAGAGAACAACAGTTAAGGTTAATTTCTACTAGTTTTTTTTCTTTGTGCGTGAAGTCGTCCAACCGTGACGACTAAGGCCTATAACCGCAATCGTGCGTGCAAGCGGCAATCTGGTCCCCGTTTTACGATGCTCACATCCATAATATTGAAAATTACAGAAAAGGTGCCTGAGGTATATTCGCGTAAACATGGTTACGGGCGTCGTTAAGTGACTATAGTGGTAGGCTGAATTACTTGTTGCTATCTCTGCAAGCTCGGCGCGATCGGTATGACTTGCTTGCCTTCACAAAATCTTACATGCAGCCATTGATGCCCCAGACCTGCTCTTCTGCATAACCATAAATACCCGGTACAAATCACGTTGCCCAAATACATTTGCTCTCAATGTCTTCAGGAATAACACTTTTTTAAACCCTTTAGTCAGGATATGTCGATCTTACAACGAACGGTGAGGGCGCAAAGAACATTGACGTGTTTGATGGCAATTTTTATAGTTTAAAAGTAGTCTCAACAAAATATTCACGGCTTCCGGTGAATGTTGTTAAGCTTAATGTATTCGTATGGTATTCATTATTTTCATTCTTCTTCTTTTATATATGTAAAACTTTTATTTTATTTTGTTATTTGCACACACACTTATCAAGTACTAGTTTTCAAACTTTAAGTAAACTATTGTGAATTAGGTGAATTTCTGTTATACTGTGTATGGGAGCGTTCAAGTATTACGTAACGCAATTGGGGCGGCGGGGGGCTCGTAAAACGTTACGATGCGTTACACGGCGAGGGGTCCTTCTTACAACACGTTACGTAACATTATTCTTTTATATAAAAAAATAGGGGAAAAAAACTCCCAAATTGGCAACCCTTTTCGTTTACGTTTTACGGGGAATCTCTCGTTGTTAAAATAAATTAATAAATAAAAGGTTAAATAAATATTTGTTATTTGAAAATTTATTAGTAAAAAAGCTAAAATTACTTAGGAGAATGAAGGAGAAAAACAATTGTGTTTTGTAAGACAAAAATTTATAAAAAAATTAACAAAATACGCAGGTGTTGCGAATAAAAAATCTCTTGTTTTATTATAAGGCAATTAAACTATACGAAGGATAAAAAAACTATAACAACTTTTTGCGACTTCGGGTAAAAATGATGACTTGAGTGTTACGTAACCTTTAGAGAGGGGTGGGGGGTACAGAAAACGTTACGGAGGTTTACAGTGGGAGGGGGGGTCAAAAATCTTCAAAAATTGCGTTACGTAATACTTGAACGCTCCCTATGGCTTACTGTCTAGTATATTATAGAACAAAAACCATCAGCATATAAATGGCAGTAATGTTTGTGTACCATAAATAAATAAATAAATAAATAACATCCTATACCGATAGGCTCTTGCCCCTCAGTGGGACGTTAATAAGCTGATGATATAATAAGGCTAATGTGAAGCGACAAAAAGCAAATAATTAAAAACGGAATGCCATCACTTTATCAATTTATACACGTGACAGACACACGCACAGAGGCACAATGAAGACAAGTGGTGGACTTGCGGATATGTAATTGAATACCTTCATTCCTACGCAGGACTTGCCGATTGCGCACAGTGCACGAAAGCCAGTAAGTTTATGTGTAGTAATACGATACTTTTTGATTGTTTTCTTTGATGTGTTCAAATGGGGGAAAATTGAGAGAATGAAATTTTGTTTTATACTAAAATAATATAGGATTTGATAATATCAAAACTACCATTTTAATCAAAAGACTATCAGCGCATTCCTCAAACAATATCAATTTGAATGCAGATAATAATATGATTTAAAAATCAGTCGCAAACATTTCTCAAGTATTTACATTAGGATAGGTTTAGGACAGCACTTTAGTAGAAACCAGAATAACAAGATACACAATTACAGGCAAAACCCAGTTGAAACTGTTTACCTTAACTGAATTGAACTGAACAAATGCAAGTTCCGACCTCACCAAACTTCTTCTAAACTCAAAGCATATCCATGCATTCAATTTAGGCGAAAACTCATTTTTAAATTCATATTAGCCCATGTGAAACACTTCAATGTTTGAATCCTGTTCATATATGTTAGTACTATGAAAATAAGTACTGAAATGAAACTGGACTGCGTACATTAAGCACACCGATCAAGCCCTCCTTCCAGGTCACCTCAAAACAGCAATAGAAGTTGATTGTATGCAACATGTGTGCTGTTTATGTTTTTTTTCCTGTAATATTATGTAGTGTGGGTAAATTTTAAAAGATTTATTAAGCTCTTTTGTTATTTACTTTTAAGAGCCCGTTAGAGTATAGATACAAGGAATATAATCACAGATTTCCCAATACAAGAGATGGCAAGCCGCGTTTAAATGCACAAAGTAAGCTCACAGAGCATACACTGGCTGCCAGTTTACCTCTGTGAGACGAGTCAAAACGCACGAATATTAGAAGAAATTACCGATCTTTTCCAAAATGCCATCCTTGCAATTGTAACATGCCATCATCGCAATGAATCAGTAAAATTTACCAGTATTAGAATAACTTCACAGGAAGAACCGAAAAGAAATTGCGACACGGGACTGCCTATAAACTTGGGCGGCTTGTTCCAGTCTGATTGTATATTCGAGTTGTGATATAATATATCATGAGTGAAAATTTTTGGAGGAAGTATTTTAGAAAGTAATAAAGAATGGTAAGATAATCTTAGGCACATTTGAAATGAAAAAACAGACAAAATAAATAATCTTTGTAACACGCAAATGAGCACTAAAGAGGAGGGGATAAACACAAGTATAAAGAAACTTAAAATATTTTTGGAGGATGTGCGTTCCAAACTTTTAAGTGTACTTTTCTTTTATAAGGTAAGTATAATTAAGATCGTGAAATGTATTCCTTTTTAATGATAAGTTATAACTTTTCCTTCTTTTGTAAATTATCAATGAAATGTTGTTTTACCTTAAATGACAAAGCAAAATACATATTTATGCTTAATAAATAAAGTCAACCCAAATTTGAAAAAAGTAACACATCAATTAAATTAATTAAAAAATTAAAAAAGGCAACGAAAACAATCCCAAGTTAATTAACATGAAGTCTTTATGGGATCGCAAATCCACAAAAGGAATTTCAAGGATTTTATTAAAATGACAAAATATGGCGAAGTCTTACTTATTTTTTTAAGACTTGAGACTGCACCTTTCGTAAGTAGCCTTAAGTATATGTTTAAAAATTAAATAGAAAAGCCGAATGCTTCGACTCCGTATGAACGTTTCGACCGAGCACGGAAGGCCGGCATAAAGCTACGGGTCTTAGAAACAGGCACCAGTCTCCCATTAATCTATTGTAAAATATCTGCCGACACGGAAGGCGGGCACATGGCAATGTTGACAGAAACTAATCACTATTTATCAGTTTCGTTCAACATTATATCTGTCTCGGTTAGTTATCACTAACCATCAAGTCAGTTCTGGTAAATCGTTCGCAAAAATTAAATTGTCAATCTAAGGGATTTCTATTCTTTTACCTTTCAATTCCAACAAAATTCAAATACAAACTAAATCGAATACAATCGTGTCAGGCCCGAGGCAGCGTTTATTTCACCTGTTTTTCTTTACGCTAGTGGCGTATGTGTAATGTACACGAGTTAAAAGAAATGCAACTCGTATGTTGGCTGTCAACGCTTCACATCAAGTCACGTCAACGAATAATGTACAGTCAGTCGTGTATTACACTTGAAAAAGCAACGAGTGCGTTGCCGAACTTTGTAATGGCTCCCCCATAAAGGATAAAAATGTAGGGGATGGGAGATTTGGGGCTCCAGAGTATAAATCTATTTAATAGAGCAGAAGGATCAGCCCCGTCCGTCTTGTACATACATGTACATAGGTACAGAAGATATAGATACAATGAGGTATCTGTTTTAGGTACGTTCAAACTGCAAAGTATTATTACTATATTTTTTTTGTTAAATTCAATAGATATCACAAAATAATATGACTGTAACTGTTCATTTTAATCATGGAACACAATGCTATAAGTTCGTGAGAATACTGGAACAAAACACACATGTGTATGTAACACTATCTATCCGAATACGGACATTAATATTTAATCCAAAATCAAATAAGCGAATCAAAAATAAGGTAACACACAACAAAACAAAACAAAAAAATTGCAAGAAAAACTCTAGCAGCTATATATTTTTTGCTTTTAAACTTTATGTAACATATGTTTTTATTAATGTAACAATTGTAGGTGAACTTAAATAAATAAATAAAAAAACACTCCAACGAATTTCGCACAAGACTGTACTCGTATGCCTATGAAAATAGGAAAAGAAAACTTTTCGCGCATTGCCATTCCAAATCCACTCAGCCCGGAATATTCCATTAGCCCACTATTGCGAGGTTTTCGCGACTGTCACCACTCCTGGCACCATTCCATCGGGCGCATCAGTGACATGTTAAATGTATTGGGACTGTTGACGGGGGAGCGTCTAGGCATAGAAACGTCGAGCTTCAACTGAGATTTTTAGGCATTCAACACTGACTTTGTTTGTTTTTGACAGGCGACGTTTTGCTGAATGTTTGATTTTTTTTGTTAATGTTTACCCTTTGTCCACTTAGAATTTGCGACGGAATTGGAAACGCATTCTGTCTGTACACTAGAAACACCGGAGGGGTCAAATGTCTCCAATCAAGTTTTTATCCGACTGCGGCAATTAAGGGTGTGTAAAAATAACAATAAAATCTCCAACCCATTGATTGAAATGATAAGTTGCTGGAAGCTCTTTGGTAAGTTGCTTGGAAGGTTTATCTGTTTCCCTTTTTATAATTGGCAAGATGACAAGGAACCCTATCAGTTTTTCGTTCACCCACACACACACACAGTTCAAGTGATAGCATATATACCCTTTTTATACATAACATATTTACATAGAAAACGTAAAAGATTTCACACGCAAACAACCAAATTTTATTTCATGCCACATAAAAGAATCCGCATTAAAACACCCTTTCTATCAAATACACCTTTCCATTTACTACAAAACGTTTTTTGTTTACATATACCGGCGAAACGACGTTTTGCTGTCAAGAAACGGCACGGCTATGACGTTCGTCAGAAGTTACGGCGCACGAAACTTAGTATAACAAAACACAATAGCGCTTTTAAAACTGATGTAGTATTCTTTTAAAATATATTAAATTTGAATTTGGAATAGTTCTTTTGAAAATTTAAGTTCCTAAAAAAATGAATTCGCATTAAGCGAATTACATTATACAACCTCGCGAGGGTTATCTCGTCTATAATTTGAACAGTTTTCTGTATAACTGTGATATATTTTATTAAAGAAACATTTTAAGTAGGTTAGTTGCTTATTTGTACTTGTCGTAAAGGAGGTGGTAGCTTGGAACCTCAAAAATTTTAACAGACCCTTCCTTAACACAAAATCTTATTTTTGCAATTATGCTTTTGCCATCTGTTAAAGGCTGAAATTGAGACAGTAAAATTATTAAATTCTGTAGATTTTGTATAAGATGGCAACTATTGTCAGGTTTTTTTTAGTATCACAGATGTGACGATTAACACTCACCAAGCGGTCTGTTCGCTTCCTAACTTGTACCTTACATACTCGTAAAATATAAATGAAGTATATGAAATACAAATGGTTTGCACTTCTGTGTTTCGGGATAAGGGCACTGTAGCTAGGAAAATTACCGGTTATAAGAGACCTAACATCTGTTGTCTTGGCTGACGGGCGCAGTGCGGGGTTAATGGAGAATAATCACTGATCTATCATTTGTAGGTCTCATTCAATGCCGCTCTGTCACGGTCGGGTATATAACTTACCATCAGGTGAGCATCTTGACCGTCCTGTACACTTTGTTACATATGAATATGAAAAAGTATGTATTAAGTTTAGGTCTATTTATTTATACTACAACAACTATATACTTATGAATGTCAAATGAAGTTACCACTGGTTCGGACTGTAGTTTTCTACTGAGAAGAATCCAACAAAAAACTCAGTAGTTACTCTTTTAACAAAATAATTAATTATATAAAGCAAATTATATTTACAACCGTTGTCATATTATAATATTAGTAAAAATATATTATCTACAAAATTATTATGAAGCGGTTAAGTATAATATACTTAAATCATAAAAAATATTAACAAAATCCAATGTAATATTTCTCACAATCCAGGCCATGCTAAGAACGAACTCCGTTGCAAGTAATCCGAACATAAACACTTGAATATTATTGTTGCACACGAGCCTCCGCTAACTATAACTTGCGCCGAACTAGGCCAGCTACGTCTGCTACAATGGAAACGGAAAGCACGTACTCATATTGACGGTATGTACGGATTGCGGAGAGAATCCAAGATGGTGTTATGGACTTATAATATAACATTAGATTATGTATCTTTTTGTTTATATATTTGGTATGCTATCAATAGAATAATATGTGTCGATGGCATAGGAATTAGCGTTTTTGGATAGCAATAGTGAAAGCACAGACATCCGAATAACAATTAGACTGGACAAGCCGCCAAGTTTATAGGCAGTCCCAGTGTCGCAATTACTTTTCAATTCTTACCTGTGAAAAGATATTATATTTCTTGGTAAATTTTACTGATTCACTGCGATGATGGCATGTTACAATTGCACAGAATGGCATTTTGGAAAAAAAACGGTAATTTCTTCTAAAATTCGTGCGTCTTCATTCGTCTCACGGAGCGTAAACTATAGCCAGTGTATGCTCGTTGAGCATACATTTGTCGCACTTTTTAACGCGGCTTGCCCCATCTCCTGTATTGGGAAATCTGTGAGTGAAAGTTATTATTAAAATGGCTATATAATAGGTCATTATCATCATCATCACCTCATTAAACGTCCCCACAGAGGGGCACGAGCCTACTCGTATAGGGTGATTAGGCCTTAGTCGTCCACGGGGGTCCAGTGCTGATTGGACGACTTCACGCACTACCTTTGAATCACTTCGCAGGCGTGCGCAGGTTTTCTCACGATGATTTCTTTCACATTGATACGTGGCGGGATTTGAACCTCAGTCTTCCCGATAGTAGGCGACAGTCCACACGATTGATCCACCGACGCTCTATAGGATTGATGTCCGAAAGTTATTATATTGAGTCGCTTCGAAAGGTTCTTTAAGTTGTCGATCTCAGTACGATTTTCGGAAATTAGTCGTTAACACCCACTTATGCAGTGGGTCCGTGGTGGGTAAATGACCAATTTATCCATAGTTATACTATGTAGGAGGGATTGTGCTAACTACCGTCTATAATAAACCGTATATACGACACGAAAACAAGTATAATTGCGATCTAGTGGCGGAATTTCAAATACTAGTATTTATCCAGTAAAATGTATTTACATTCAACTCATATGGCAAAAAAAAAAACAGGCAAATTGGTACCCAAACACATGTTTTTAAACCAGACTGTTTTGGATAAATCTTGCTGATCCGCAAAATATATGTTTAATGCCGCTCTGTCATGGTCTGGCGTATCACTTACCATCAGGTGAGCGTCCAGACCGTCCTGTACACTTATAACATAAAAAATGTCAGTAGCTTTGGAGACCACAGCTAAAAGTGGTTTTCTACCAAAATGTCCTAACATACAGTTCCCAAGGTTGCTTTCATAACCCCTAAATCTCTAGGCAATGGTTTTACATTATATAACAGTTAATCCCAAAAAGAATCCTAGAAATATTCTTAACTTGGCAAAACATAAAGTTACCTACTTTATTAGATATCGCTAAAACTTTCAAAGTCTTAGCAAAAGCGTTAAGCTAAGCCGAAGAAAATCAAAACTTTATAATTAAAAGTCAGCCGCGGAGTGTAAGTCTTCTTGGACTTTGCCGACGATGTGTCTTTGCTATAACGCGGTATTAGAAGTATAACATACTTCGCCCCGTGGACGTATAAAAATGGACTAAGTGTCATTAATACATAAAACGTGTCCCCGAAATGACAGCTGCTGTCTATGTTATTTGACAAATATATTATCTGATATTTTGGGAACTTAATTTTAAAGTTTAAACTAGAAATATGAAATCGAATTGTCAATTTACCTACGAAAAGTAATTTCTGTTTCTCTTTCGCTTTTGATGGCTTTGATTTTTACACTATTTCAGTTTGTTTTCTTTTTCTATTAACAGAACAAGCCCAATATATCTGTATTTGTTGTTGTCCACTCAAAAACTAGTAAAATTCTGAAACACTTTTGTTGCCAGCGGGACTCCGTCCATATTTTTATGCGTCCATGCTTCGCTCGTCATTTTAGTAGCTTTATAACATTTCTTTGGTTTCCCAAATTGACAAATAAAACTTTTTAAATGAATGCATGTGCCACCATTAAGGCCTAAGTCATAAAACACTATTCCCGAAAGTAAACACGGGCACTTTAAAATGTGCCTAATGATTAATTTATTTTCATTTAATGTGACGAAATTATGTCTTCCATTGTTTTTGCAGCTTTGTTAGTTAGATATTGTTATGTTTGTAATGTCACGGTCTACTAAATTGAGATTGATAAGTCGACAAAAACGATACCTACTCGTAACTATGCTTTGATAAATTAGAAAAAAAAAACTATTAAATTTAAAACATTTATTAAACAAACCATACAAGTATTGGTATACAAGATACGAATGCATTGATTAATTTAAAAATACATAATCATTAAAGCTATTCCAATTTCAAACATTAATGAAACTTCGTATTTCGAACAGTTTCTTATTCGAAATGAAGTAATTATTGTTGATTTTGAAAGCTGTCACAAAACACAGACAACTTAATTTAAGCCGATATAAACGTGATAGTTGTGAATATATTATAAGAATATATGAAAAAATAGAAGTCTTTGATATATCAAAATTAAAATTAAGACCGCTCCTAATACCTCTCAGATATTTATACGAAAGCACTTGAATCGGAATCTTAACGATGGTTTCCAGACGTGAAAACGCAAACATAGCAACAAACGTCTTGTAAGGGCGACAACAAATTGAGATAAATTAGGATTTTTCCTTTTTATTTTTGCTAAGTAGATACATACTTCGTAACACCGTACTGTTATTTTTTAATTATGCAGGATATATGGACCAAGTGCAAGTAAGGTTGGTACGAGCGTTGGGATTGGTCATTAACCAACTTAATGTAAACATGTTTTCAACCAGTGCCACAGGAGAGAAACTAAAGAAACCCAGGTTGAATTAATTTGACGTAGTTCTGTGTTATTTATCCTTCCACTTTTAGGCATTCCGCAAATACGTTATCACTAATTTATAGTTACAATATTATAAGTATGCGTTTTTTTAAATATGCTAACTACTCCACTCATAAGTTCGCGAAAGTAAAATATTTGTTATGGACAATATGAGTTTTTGTAATGAATATTGTTGCTTCATTGTTTTCTTGCAAGGATTCGATTCTACTAACATCGTTTTAGCGAATCGATTAGAAAAAGTCAAATCCATTCAGTTCTCTTATAGAATCCAACTAGACATATATCGGCCTACAGTTAGTCGTATGTATTGAAATTTATTGAAAGTGCTTACCACTGGAGTAGGAATCGGTACCATAGATTCCAGGCATAGACCGTCTAACAATAGTGCGCCACAAACAGTTGCGGCTAGGGTGACTAGCATTTTGATAGAGTAAAATATGACGACAAAATTAACTTGTGATTTATTTTTCAGTCCGGAATAAATATTTTTGTTCAATCATTAACTGAGATGTAGAATTTGTTTAAGAAAGGGTCGGTACAGTAGATTCAGAAGCTTGGCTCTCGGAGATCTGATATAATTTTAACAGCGCAAACCTTATGTGGACGTCTTGGCAATATTTTACATGAAGTGTTTTAGGTGGAATACATATTATATAAATACAAACATATATAATGTACTTTTCCTTTTCTAATCTAATATTTTTCGTACCAATTCATATCATGGGGGAGTGTGAATACGACACAAAGGCTATCCTGCCTATCCTGTATATTTCACAAATCCTGGTCAAATGAGTCACGAATGTGTAGTGCCAACAATTTGGGGCCTTGCGCTCGAAACCTCCTCAAGATTTCGCTTGTATAGACATTTGTGGGCACGATAAGGGTTGTCAACCGTGGATATCATTATAGCCTCAGCATATGTGCTTCGTTACTGAAGCTCGCACTGAGGAAATATATTATATGTTTATTTATATTATATTTTTATATTATATATTTATATTATTATTTCATTCTCCTTGGCATCGAAATACTGGGGTCTCCCAGAACTAAAGAGACAAAATATACTTAACAATATTTATCGAGTATTTTGAGATTATAATATTATCGAGTCTATCACCTAGTAAACGCGTGGACGACTTAGGCGTTTCCACCCTTTACGGGTAGGCTCGAGTCCCTCAGTGGAGACGTATAATGAGCTGATGATGATACAGATTCAACCTCCCTTTAAGCTCTAATCTTCGTAAGAAAAGACAACATAATATACAAACCCTAAAAAGCCTTGTAACACGGTTTATTTGTCAGCCCTATGGAATGCTGTCTCCACCACACTGAAATGGCATGACGAACTCAGGTGCGCGTCGAGATCAAAGGATCCACGCGTGGCCCAATGAAAGGATTCCACTCAGCAACTTCTTACACGACATGTTGTATTTGAATATATTTAGAAACACAGGGGAGACCGCTAAAGTGAACAGAAAAAACAACCCCCAGGTTTTGTAATAACGCAATTCACAGGATCGAATCCCCCGCAGCGTTTGGAAAATTTGGTGACGTGTTCAGAATAGGGAAATCTTCGGTTCAGTTTACATCGAAAAATTGACAACTGATACATGTAGCATGCATAAAACGAAGTAGCATTTGTAACAGTATTCATAGTTAAAATTATAAAAAAAGATTATTGACACATGTCAAATGCCTATTTTATCTTTATCGGTAGTAACAATGCGGTAAACTTATTTTTTTTTAAATATTGTATCAAAGTCAAAGTCAAAATTCATTTATTCAGATTAGGCTTACAAAAAGCACATATGATATTATCGATTTTAAACTTTCAAAGGAAAATGAAGCATTTACATCTAAATTCGAGTTAATTAATATTATTATAACGAAGTTCAGCTAGACTAGCTAAACTAGCTTGGAAAATTGCTTAAAAAGCTTGAAATAATTCAAGAAATAATTTGGCTAAATTTTTTTTAAAAAATATTTGGACATCCTACATAAAGTTAGATCTTACAGTAGATATGATTATTTTCTTACATTTTCAATAATGTATTACCCTCAAATAAATGGCTAATGTAATACTTAATGTTTAGCACCTAACAAAACCAAAAATAAAAATTGTTGCAACAAAAAACATATCTTATATTTTTATTTGATGTTTTATCCTGAAAGACCCAAAGAAAATCCAAGCTAAGGATGTGGGTTAACTAATTTACTTTCTTGTCCTTATACGAGAAGAGAATACTTCAGTTTTGAATGTAAGACCACCAGCATGCTACTTTTGGGATCCAAACTAACATCAACAACACGTGATGCATTCTACCGAAAAGGGATTCTCCTTCAACTTCTTTCTTTCTGCATTGACATGACCTCTATGTCAAATTTTCAGATCTCCAACAGATATTGTCGCAAGTGAAACAGGCTCAGCCACACGCTAAGAAAGGTTATCATACACCTCAAAAGCTAAAGAGTGGTATCCCCAAGGTTCACCAAATCTGACAATGCACAGACTTGATTAGGACATCGGAAAGTTTTGGAGTTAAATCAAGCGAGTGGCTCAAGACCGATCAAGATGGATCACTGAAGCGTGAACGCCCTCTGCCCTATCTAGGGGACATGACATCTTAAGCTCTGGAAACAGCATCTGAAACTGTTTAGTCAGATCCTTAAGATCCAAGGATCTGACTAAACAGTTTCAAACTATAGAGCCATTACAACTCCGTAACATCTGATTTCGCCCATCGGCGAATGCAATCAATCACCACATACATCAGCATATTTCCCTTCATTTCAATCAATTTTGCACTTTACCGAACGGCATGTTACAGCCTCAATTCGAATGGTATCGCTAATTTGACAGACATACAAATCAATTGTGATTGATCGTGAAACGAACAATATATTTGGTAAAATGTTAATTTTATACTGACGTATTAAGTGATTTATTTGTAGCTAAATGTGTTGCTAAACATGAGCCTTGTGAGTTTAAATGAATAGGTTTAAACATATTTTAAGATAACGCATTTTTTCGAGCGTCGGTGGCCCAATGGCGGCTGTTGCCCTCCTACCGGGTGAGCTGAGGTTCAAATATCGCCACGTAACAATGTTTTCGAATTTTCAAAATAATATGTACGTTATCCGACGCTCTTACGGTGAAGGAAAACATCGTGAGGAAACCTACGCACGCCTGCGAAAAGATTCAAAGGTTGTGCGTGAAGTCGTCCAACCCGCACTAGGCCCCTCTGGGCGCTTGAGGCCTAATACACCTTTACGGGTAGGCTCGCGCCCCTCGGTGGGGACGTTTAATGAGCTGATGATGATTATGAATGAAAAAATAGAGTGATCGAGTAGATACCCCACTTAATAATAAATAAATAAATATCCAATTCTGTACTGAAATCTGTACTGCCCGGGGTTAGAACCGGGAACCCTTGATGTAGTAGCCGACGTCTCAACCATTACACCAAATGGGTTGTCATCAAACAAGAAATATCGTTCAACAAATTGAGAGTAATAAGCGTATATTAGTTATACTTCTAATATCAGTGTCTGTTTTACATAATAAATCACATTCTCTGAATATCATGTTGCGAGTAACGAAGCAAATGTACGCTTTTGCGTAACTTGAATATTATTTCATATTACAAGTTACATATGGTATAATTTACACTGATACAGTCACGTGCCAGTTTAATCTTATTTACAAATAAATTAACTATGAAATGCTAAGTCATTAGCTTTGACTCGCAATTATGGTTAATTGTAGGAATTCTCTGGCTAACAAGTACACTTTAATAGATAATTCGATTCCTATATTTGTGAGCATGAACATTTTTATATTTATTTGAACAATCCGCATGTTTATCCCTTTACTCTTTGAATGCCAATGAAACCTAAAGGCGTCAGAAACAATGGATTGTACAGGACGGTCACCTGATGGTAAGTGATACGCCAACCATGACAGAGCAGCGTTGACGGAAACCAACAACTGATAGACAGTTATAATCCTCCATCAATGCCGCACTGCGCCTATCACCCGAAGCAACCGACGTTAGGTCTCTTATACCAGGTAAATTTACTAGCTACATCCCGAAACACAAAAGCGCATAACACTCCTGTTTCACGGGACGATATCTGGCACTGCGGTGGTACCTACCTAGACGACTCAGTATCGAGTCTATCACCTAGCAAACATGTCATTATTATTATTAAAATTCTTTGTACGTCCAATCCCAGCCGCGGTACTGTATCCTGAGTGAGACATGAAGTGTTTTGTTCCAGGAATGTTATTACGGAGCCTATTCACGACTCGCGCCTCTCAGCTCTGAGCAGCTTGATTTGTTTACATATTTACCTATACATTCGCTGCTCGTAGGCAAGTATTATGTACTCATAGTAATTTGTACTGTACATTTGTTTTTCTCTTACATATACAATAAACTAAATAGATGCACACTCTCAAAGTTTTCGCGGCAAAAGTCTGCCCGTCGCGTCATTTGGGCCGAATTTTCATTCATTACCGCGTCGCTCGCTATTTGTCATACTGAGATAGTAGTGTGCTCGTGCTTTTGATTTCGCACTCTATCTATGCCGCATTAAAGTCAAATTTCAAAGAGTAATTTGACGTTCCAAATAAAACAATGGGAGACCGACATTTTTTGGTTGACGTTTCTTTGTGATTGTGTATCCCGTTACTACATTGTTGATCTCAGGTTTTACTGTATGAAAATTGGTTAATCCCTTAAAGAAATGAACACGGAACCATGTTCTTTTGCTTAGGTGCTTTAATCAACTAGCCTTTAACGTTCCTTTACCAAGCAAGAACTTTTCTTCGCGTGGTGTGTTACGAATTCCTTCTCATTTTGTGATGAGAAGGAATTCGTAACACACCACGCGGCGCCTCACGCGGATTGATTGGTCATAGCCATTGCAAGTTTAAGATAGTATCTGAGCGAAACGTCTTAATGTGCCTACTGAAGCCTTTTACTTTTTTCATCCTAGACATCGTCGATGTATAAAACCAGACAAGGCGTAGTCAAAAGGCCTATTTAAGGTAAAATTTTTAGTTAGTAAGTAGCACCCATAGTTGCTTAGCTTAACAGTTCTCAGCTGAATGTGCTACCCGTTATGCTGTTAAACCCTCAATACACCTCGAGTTTAAAATTTAGTTACTAGGTTGAATCTGTTCCATTATCCGAGAGTTGTCCCGTACTGTCTGGTAGGCTCTCACTTGGTAGGTCTCCTTATTTTATATTAAAAAAAATGTTCAAAGTAGCGGCGTAACTATGACTTGAAATATAACGCAAGATCACCGACTCCAATATGTGTCAAGAATACTCATGTGTATTAAACGTAAAAAAACCCTATCACGTTAGTCTTAAAATTTCCTTTTCTTTCCACTCATTTTCAGGAGATATCCCGGTAAACACCAAACCCATTTCTCAATTTACTCGCTAATTTTACGAGTCGATCCCCAAGTACCAATCCATTCATCATTTACCTAGTGCCAGAAACTGAATTCGCTATGCCATTTCATTCACCTGTTTCCGTCGTCTGCCAACGTCTGACTCCCGCATCGGATGATGGCTATCGAAAATATACTCATTCGAGCCACGCGAATCGTTCGTCACACATTATCAAACTACAGACCGATCCTTCAGTTCCAAGCCTAATTTTAATAAATAATTATTAAATTATTTGATTCGCTGATAGGTTCCGTTATTTATGATATTGGAAGCAAACAAGGAAAACAGACACTTGATAGAAAGTAATAAACTCCGCCCATATACAATGGAATACGCCGTTCTCTGATTTCCAATGATTTCCGATCTGGCGGGTACAGGTTCAAAACCCACGACGTACCAATGACTTTCCAAATTTTCGAAACTATATGTACGTTTTCAACAAAACATTGTAGGAAAAGATCGCGAGGAAACCAGCGCACGGCTGCGAACAGATTCAAGGGTTGTGCGTAAAGTTGGCCAATCCGCACTGGGCCCGACTAGGGTCGCATAATGAGCTGATATGATGAACTAAATGACGTATTATTGAGTTTACACTTATAACATTGCACTGAAATAGGCAGAATACGAGTACCTTCCATATCTATTCCAACTCACAGAAACCCCTTCTGTTCGTACATGCACTTTATCGTTCGATTCGGAAAATTCAACTTTACGATTCAGTATTATGGTGATTTGTGAAACAACGAGGTTCCGTATTTACGACTTCTAATAGCGCTGCTTAGGCGCTTATTTCAAAGCCATTCATAAAACAGTTTAAAAGTAATTCTAGCTATGGGAATATTAATGTTTGAAATTTATGGAAACAACTTAAAGGCTGAACACGATACAATTTCGGTTGTGATTTATTATTCAAACTAAAGTGAGATTGTGTTCATTGACACTTCAATATGGTATTTTCAGCGACTCTTATACATTGGGTATCAAGCTGGAACTTGATACGCTGGTCTAGCGGGTACTGGTGAACTATCAGAACCTCGTTCGTTATTCGACATTATGGAAAAATATTATCTGTATAAAATATCCATCCGATCAATAGACTGCGGTATATAAAGGCCTTTGGCCTATAATTAATACGCAACAGTTACCATTTTTCATCAGATAATCCGCTTGCTAGCTTTAAAGCAATAACAAAATACACAAACTACAGTACCTTCTTGGTGCAATATTAATATTCGTAGTGAGTTTTAATTTCAGAAAAACCAACCCTGATCTAGGTTTTTTCTCAAAGAGAACCTGTATATATTATTACGGTAACAGCTTTAAACGAAACTAATTACTGAAGATAGTATTTTCCGTCAACATCGCTGTGAGCCTGTCAATATATTCAGTAAAATTCATCGTAGAGTTGCACGGCTGTCGGTTTTTTACAGGCTGCTTTTCGGTGAGTGTGCGATGGAATTACATGAGTTAATTCCACCGGCTCCTTTTCACCATCGGGATACAAGACGGAGGCAAACGTTCCATCCTTATGTGGTAGACATTCCACACATCCGCACAACCCGCTATGGTGCCTCGCTCCTAATGCGCACCACAAAGGAATGGAACTCTTTGCTGCCTTATGTGTTCCCCGATCGTTACAACCTGGCCATCTTCAAGGCAAGAGTGAATAGGCTGTTCCTAGGCAGGCATGATCCATCCTCGGCCACATCATCACTTACCATCAGGTGAGATGGCGGTCAAATGTCTGCCTATAGAGGATAAAAAAAGTAAAATTCATAACATTCAACAAACAATTTATAAAGCGATCGACACGTTTACCTGTCCTCATAGTCATTTCGCATGTGCACATGCACGGAGATAATTTATAAGGTAACAAGTTAAAAGACTTTGAAGCAACGAAAACTCTAACCAGTTTCCAACTTATTGAAAACGGTTTTAAGTCTGATACAAAACGCGGTCGATACCCGCGAAATCTGCCAATAGTTTCCCGACACCGGCGACTTCCTAACTTTAGTTTCACTCCTTTTGACTTCAACTCCGACGTCTTACTTGGTACTTGGCGATATAAAGATGATGTTTTACCTGTAATCAAATACAACAATTATTTAATACAAAGTTCATTTTTAAATCAAGTGACAACTTTAGGGGTGAAAGTGAACAAGGGAACTGTTATTTGTATGAACAATCAATTTCGCCCTCTAGGAGTAGACTATGAACTTTGTGATTATTAGTTTCTTGCCAACTCTACTCGAAGATCCTACTTATTTTGAAACGGTGGTAGAGTCATTAAAAACATAATAGCAATGACCATTTAAAAGTATCTGTAAGATAATTATTTGAATTTAGGGGTCGAGTGGCATTTGCAAACCTTGTTTAAGATGTAAAGATTGAACACAACAAAGTCCATTAAAAGCAATATACTGAAACATTTTTGTTTTCAGGAATTAGGCAACAAGTCAAATCAATCAACTATTAAATATCATTAAAAAATACACATAGATTAGTGGCGTCAGTGCTTTATTGTTAAATCACACTATAGCGAACATTTAAGTTAAGTAGCATACGAAACACTTTTTTAAAGTCACTGTATTCAATCACTTCAGTTAGTGACAGCTCTACCGTTCATCGCCCTTAACTTCATTATAACAATATCCGTATTAAAGGTAAGTAAAAATCAATTTATTTAATTAAAGCCCGAGGAAGACAATTATAAGCGTAAAATGAAATTTACCTAGTAGTAAGTACACTGAGTAAACTGAAACATGCTCGTAATCACATAACGCTCAGTAAAAAGCTCAGTCCTTTTTTAAATTACTTACTATAATTATCTGCATAGGAAATGTCGTGTAATTTGTTTTTTTTTGTAAGATTGTCTAAAACGCAAACGTAGCGTAGGACGCCCTCCGGGTCCTCCGGCCCGATGGACCGACGACTTGCGAAAGGTAGCTGGTGGAGGCTGGATGAGAAAAGCGGAGTACCGGGATATCTGGTGCAAATGGAGGAGATCCTTGTCCAATAGTGGCCTGCGATAGGTTGAAAAGTACTGAAAGTCAAATCTTATAAGCCGATAAACGGCCTTAACATAGCGAACTATAAATGCAGCAACTGTGAAACATTCCCTCGAACTGTATCACACCGCAGAACATAAATCACGCACCAACTCGCATCCATAAATCATTTGTTTCAATAAGACATTGTTAGCTCTTTCGACAGATAGTTCGACAGAGAACCTGAAGTTCGTCATGTTAGCAAATGTTAAGTTATAGAACGTATTACTATAAGATTGTTAGGAGAACTGTATACTTTGTGGTCTTAAATTTTAGATTATATAAAATTTAGGTGTTATTTAACTTTTCTTTGATATTTTGGTCACCGCATCGAATCTATCCAATTTACATTGCACATAATATTTGTTGGTCTATCAAATAAAGATTGAAAATTCAATTAATTGTGACGAATCCTTTGAACACGATGTAGGTACCTATATTATGGATGTGCAAGGATGTTCAAGAAATCATATTGATTGTTTAATAGTCAATGTATCTCTATTTTATTATTTATTTCATAAATTTTTACTCACATTATTTGTCAAATTTAAATGTAATAGTTTTTTTACTAAAGTATTTTTTAATAATGTAACAAAACAATAATAATGAAATGTCAATGTTCCATCGTAAATAACTGGTCAGCGTAAATATTTGCAATTCGTGGAGTTTACCACGAATGACGACAGCCATTTTGATTTATGCTAGTACGATGGAGCGCGCGCGCATCGTTAGTTAGGGTTTTCACTTATTAAAATTTTCATAGAACATATTTCGGTTCCTCAATAGAAACGAAAATCACCTAAATTGTACCAGGATAGCTAAGTATAAAATGAGTTAACGCTAACTAATACTCAGTTCGTTATTTTTTTATTGTGTACTACGTATTCCAGGCGGATTAGACCTTATAACTAAACTTTTTATCCCGAGTTTTATAAAAGAGTTCTCAGTTTTTTTAATTCCCGTGATTGGAAGTTTATCTTATCTTAATATTTATTTAAAAAATGTATCCGAGGGAACATCTGTGCCAGCCCTATACCTACACCGCCCATGTGCGCCACATGTGAGGACGTAATAATTCTAGACTTTCAGAACGCTTTGATATACTACGCCGGACGAAATATTTGCTGACTAAATAATTACAGCTCACACAATATAAATGAGCGAACCGTGATATTTCATATCTATTCACATTTTAACTTGTTTATGATCATCATCAGCTCATTAAATGTCCTCACTGGGGCACGAGCCTACCCGTCAGTGGCGTACATCCATATATGCAAATAAGCAGTGCATACCCTGTGCGCCCAGACAACCAGGAAAATCCCCAACATATAAAAAGATTCCCACTTCGCTCATTTACCTAAACAAATTTGCAACCATAGGCGACCTGATTGATGTCAACAACAGCACTTTATTTGACAAAAATGCAAATTATTTATTGTTTTTGCCATCAGTGTCACTCACTTTGCATACCTACTCAAAATCTCTGTGCACGCCACTGCTACCCGTAAAGGGTGTGCTGTATATGTTTTGATAAACGTACATTTAATTTTGTGAATTCGAAAAGACATGGGTACATGGCACGTTTTGAACCTACACCCTCCAGATGGAAGGCAACAGTCCACACCAATGAGCCACCGACGCTCTTTATTAACAAATAAATCGAGTAAATAGATTTCTTCAAGGTTAACTAAATTTCCTAGTTATTGAATATTACTGCCTCGTGGCCTATCAACGCCGTTATCGGAACTCAAATGCTTAGCTCGATTAATTTCCATGATCTTGGACAACAGGAAGTTGCGACGTATATCCCCAAAGATTTACAAATTTTCATAATAAATGACTGTTCAATCCAAAATATCTCACGATATCAAATTTTAATTTAAACATAAACATACAAGCTTACAATGCGGTGCTTTCCGTTGGGAATCAAAAACAGAGTCATCAGGGTTCCTTTGAACTAAGGATATAATTTTTTGAGCACGGAACCCTAAAAACGCCAAAACCACGAGTGCTTGCTGCTTGCAAATTTTGTATGTGATCCATGTTTATTTTATTTTCACGAGCTACCCATCCGATGTCTGCCGTTTGATTCATTCATGGATATCACTGCTATTTATTGCACTACGCATGCGTGAATAATGTACCTTCAGACCTGGGTTTCAGGAATGTCAACGTGCCGTAAACCCTTTGTGGCGTCTTTGTATACAAGTTTGCAATTTTGAACTCTTTCCGTATTGAAACACAGGCTATTATGAGTTACCTTGTAAGTTTAAAGTTAATTTTCGAATGTTTCATCACAAGGTAATTCTGAGTTTAATATGTGTAACCCTTCGGTAGTTAAGATTTTAATTACTGGTAAGTTCAAGAAATATTTCTAGGTACTTTACTATCATAGTAAATTGAAGATTTTGCTATGTACGTATCACTGTTTTAATAACGATTTTAGGTCGAATCTGTTAAAAAAGTAGATGAATTGTTCTAGATTTTACTGCACACAAATCTGAATGCAAGATACTTTGAAGGATTTTAAGTTGCGGATTTGCAACAACTGATTTATTTCAAATGTTGTAGGTTTGCACATGATTGTGGTATCTGTAAATTCAAATAAAGTTTTTTAAATTAATTATTTACCTATAAATTTATAAAAATATTGCACATTAAAATAATAGCTCTTTGTTATGCTTTTCATCTCAATGAAATATGTAATTAAATTTGATGTAATGAGTAAAAATTTACGGAAAGAGATTGCTCATAAAAACATGTTTCACCAAATCGTCCAAAACATTTTCATCAACTATCTAGCAACAATAACGAGATGGTAGCCCACGGAAACATTCAAACGACCAATAAGCAACAATGTGGTGAATTCACTTGCATTGGGCACAACAGCGAGTCGCAACTAGAGTTGCCACTAATCGTGACTTCGCCGAATACCGAATATTCGGCATCGCTGTAGCCGAAGCGTCAAATATTCGACCGCCGAATGTTCGGCACAAAATGCATGTTTGTCACACTTATTCGCGGATAGGTAGTTGACTGTTTGTTTCAAATGCGCTTAAATCACGACGCGGCACTCTTATTTACAGCATTGATCACAATCATAACTATATTTGTAGATATTTTCGCAAGATAGCCCTTTTTCAATTGTTTGTACACATAAAAATGTCAACAGTTGTTAAAAATGCATCGTCGTTTTATCCATCAGAACTTGCCACTGATTAATTTAACTACACAACTATCCTAATTTGGTAATGAAAACAAATTTTGGGTAACACAATTTGCCTTTTTGTTTATGTTTATTAAGGCCCTATATTAATAATACTTCGTATATTCTTCGGCCGAACACTGAGAAAGTGCTAATAAAAGCGGCCGCATGGACCGAATACTGAATAGTAGCCGAACATTCGTGACATCTCTAGTCGTAGCCGCCCATCAAACGACATAATGTGTCGTGGCCGAAATTCGCGTTAAACCGTAAACCGAACAATGTTGTTGACCCAGAAAGAGTGTCATTCAGTGCTTCTATGAGTTACGACGAGACGCAAACTTTTATTGATGACATTAAGACAAACCGATAAAGACCTGGCACTCGCCGTGTCCAGTTGTTATCTGATGCAACTGCGTTTACAATGTCTACGCATCATTGATGCAGCTATTTTGAACTGAATTCTTGCTAGTTCCATTCGATGTTCGTCCATAATAATAATAATAGATATACGAAAACGAATTTTCTTAGTATTTCTAGTAAAGTAATCTGTGCTTATTATCGTACGTGAAAGAAGTAGATTTGTTTTTTGAATTCAAAAGACTCGGAAACTATTGTGCCAATTTATAGAATTCCTTCATTGTTTGAACTTACACTATCTCTTGACATGGCTACATTATATTTTTCAAAAAAATTGGAGTTCTACTAAAACCCTAAATTCCTGAGCGAAGCCAGAGTGTGCAACTTTTTAATAAAACGGATAGATCTAATAACGGATTCTCGGTCATACTGGTCACACCGGCATACTCTACGGGCACCGACTTGTTTAGAAATTTCCTGGTATCAATGATATTCTGTATATATAAAGGTAGATACGCCATCCGAAATCTCAAAAAAGAACCGTCGAAGAGAGTACAGTTTGTACTTTTGTTCAGGTAAAGTGTTGTTCGAAATTCGAAATATGTGTATGTGTGCTGTCACTGCATTTGAACACTTTTTTCGATTGTTTTGGAAGCATATCACGAATCCATACTTTTTTACATCATTGCCTGGTAGAGGCTAAACGAGAAAAGCGTAGAACCGCGATATCTGGCGCAAAATGGCCTTTCACTACCAAAGTATGGATAAAACATAAGGGTTATGTATGCAAGAAAGTAATAAAATTGTTATTACTTTCATTGAAGTTTTAAATAAATTGAAAGTTGGAAGCAGATGATGAAAAAGCTTATTTTCGATTGAAATTTATAGATTCATCAAAAGGGTTAATGGCTTTACATATATATCCGCTTACAGTTTGCGTAATTTAAAACGTGCTAGCATAATCCATTATTTATTGTAGAACATATCGTTAAAGCTTTCGTATAAGTATAGTAGCAGCAGCTGAGGTAATGTTTTTAAAAACTTTGGTTGGTGGTCGAAAGGCAACATTTGACCTAATGGAGACCGTGTATAAAGACGACCCAATTGGTGAATGGTTGAGACGTTGGCTAGTATACCAAGGTTCCGGGTTCGGTCCCCGGGCAATATAAACATTTGTGTGCATGAATATGTCTGCATGTATTGGTCTGGGTGTTTTCTATGTGTAATATGTATGTATTTACAAAAAAAGTATATAATTATGTTTATCCATTGTTAAGTATCTATATTACAGGCTTATCCTTATTTTGGGGCTAGATGGTGCGGTGTGAATGTCAGTGGATATTTATTTATAAAGACGTTTCCATGCAATCACAAATATTTCTGCCACATTCATAGTTTCGCTTTTAGTCTCAGGCTAAAGGGTGAACTAGGCAGTGAAGTGATTGGCTACTGTGAATAAGCATGTTTGCGTCACAGTAAGCAACTGTATTGTAATCACCGGTAAATTATTAACGCCATTTGTCATATACCAACAGGTTGAATGTCTGATTAATTGCTGACTATGATGTAGATACTCGTAGTGCAGTTAATCTTGCAATATATTATCTTAAACCATAGCCAGCAATATGTGAAGCAAATAATGAATGACGGTCGATTCTTACATGTTTTTGATGTTTTGGGCTAGAATACGTTCGCTTGAAAATAAAATGAGCTCCTCTAGGTATTTCAATGGTATCTTTTGGTTCCACTGTAAATCAGCGCCTTGACAAAACTGTCTTGGCATTAGCTGAGTATCAATGAGCTGGCTATCAATTAGGTAGCATTACATTATTTTAAGGTGTGTACAACGTAAATTGCACCAAATAAATATTGTTCCTTTTTTCCTTTCTATTTCTTTTTTGGAAGGATCTTATGCTGTTGAAAGCCTTCAACGCTTAATCGGGGAAGTCGCGAGCGCAAATAAGACTCGGCCTAAGCAAAAGATCTTCGTTAAGTATAAATTGACGCTATTCGAACATATGGAAAGCTAATCATATCATCATATGAAAAACCTATCAAACTAATACAAAAAAATATTATTCAATAATGGCCTTATCAACATTTAATTAACTACTATATTCAAACAATTGCGTGGTACTATCTGGGGGCACGGTAGTGTCCTGTTTCGTTACTTCCTTCAGATCAGAAACTAAATATTCGCATCAAACGGCAAAGACAAAAATAATTTAGGTACTGATAGTAGAACTTGTTGAAGTTAGTGTCGGTAGCGTTAGGCTGTGTAGATTCAAAAGCTCGGCTCTACATGAGATCTGATATCTTTTTCACTGGCAAACCTTTTTTGGTCGTCTTGGTAACATTTTACTTGAAATGTTTTTGGTGGGATAGATTGTACTCCATATCGATTGAAAATACTAAACGTCCTGTTAATTTGTCATTGTCTCACAAACATTTAGATTAGGGCTTTCCGTCGCTTCTGTAAACAGACTGGGGCTTTTTGTGTGATGACCATTTTGTTGCGGTTGAGACGTCGACTGCAACACTAAGGGTTATCCGGGTTCGATCCCTGGCAGAACAAACATTTGTGTGCACGAACATGTCTGTTTGTAATGGTCTGGGTTTTCTATGTATAATATGTATGTATTTACAAAAAAAGTATGTTTATTCGTTGTCTAGTACCTATAATACAGGCTTCACGCTTAACTTGGGCTAGATGGCGCTGTGTGAATGTCAGTGGATATTTATTTTTTTTATCGCTTCGCATCGCTGTATACAGCTCTCAACAAACAAAAATTAAATAATCCAACTGAACATTCCGTCGCGCACCCATCCAGACTCAACTATTTACTGTGTAAATAACTTTCATTTCTACATAACGTTAACAGTTATGGCCGTTATAACGACTTCAATCTCGAATGGTTCAGACGTGTTTTATATACCAAACAAAACACTTCTTGAGGCAAGGCGCGAAGACCGACCAGTGTAAGCTGACCCTTTGTTGTATACGATTAGGGTTGGCTACGGTATGAATGCACCGAGAAAACTTTTATACTCGTACAAACATAAAAAAATAAATAGAATATTTTACTTTAGTATCTATCAAATTATTTTTTTAATAAATAAAGTGAGACAGGCCGATCGCTCACCAGTGGTGAGTAATATGCCTGACCACAGATGCACGGTAATTAAGTTTCAGGCAAAAAACGAAATATGTGATGGTTATCAGAGTATTTCTTACAGCGTAAAAGTCAGAACAGGTCTTAGAGTGAGATCATCATTCATTATCAGCTTATAATACTCCCATCGAGGCCACGAGCCTACTTGTATAGGGTGTATTAGCCTTAGTCGTCCTCGCGGGCCCAAGGTGGATTGGCCGACTTCAAGCACAACCTTTCAATGTCTTCGTAGGCGTGCGCGCGTTTCCTCACGATGTTATCCTTCACCGTAAGAGCGTTGGATAGACGTACACACAATTTTGGAAATCCTAAGACATTAGTACGTGGTAGGATTTGAACCTGCGCCTCGGATAACAACAGTCCACACCATTGAGCACCGATGCTCATGGCCATAGGATTAAGAGGCACTGTTTAAATGTGTAAGGATTATTTTTATTAAGGAAAGTTCCAACCTAATATTGGATTGTCCAGCTGTTTTGACAACCCTAATGAAATACCTCAAAGTAGCAATTGTGACGAACGTTAAGCACGGATGTAGGGTCAAGTTACGCTGGTAATCGTTATTTTGTATAAGGTAATGAACTAATTTGTCACGGTTATAATGGACTCAAATCTGGCGCCGCTTGCCAAATGGCTCCGGGAAATAATGGGGTTTATATTAAGCGTAAGGAAATCGGGATACGTGATGAGCACTCACTGTGAGCTTTGAATGACTTGTTTCATCTTCATTATGTTAAAGCATTTCGTCGTTTTACTGTTACAAAAAACCACATTGCATTCGATAAGAGACAGCTATTAGTGAAATTGTATGACAGCAGCTTACAGAACCGACAGAATAACCAAGACAAGTGACAGAAGACCAAGTAAATTTTGGAAACTGATGATCAGCCAGAGTTAATTTAAGTGAATCGAAAATACTAGAGTTACTTATTTGGAGCTGAAAGAAAATTTTATGACGGCCATCTACATTGACTAGGTTAAGATGCCGTATATCCTTATATATAAGGATGAAATTTATTTGATAGGTGAAATAGATCACAAGATGCAATGAGATAACGAGTGTGAACGCATTTCCTTGCTATGACTCCACATTAAAATGATTACTATTTATTTATTTATTTATTTAGGACAGCCAACAAAACAAACACCATACAATTATAAACTTATATCTATAAATACATGATTGTAGTGTTGCCTCAGTTAAAGGCTGCCACGGCATGCACAACTGAATAATGAGTCGACAGACAGAACGCCTAAATCGTTTAATTTAAAATATACGTATACATTTACATTATTCTACTCGTTACTGGCAGCTAGTGCCAGCAAAGTAGACTTAAACTTGCGCTGTGAATATGCAAATCGAGTTTATGGCTATGCGAGCGTGATAATTGACCGAATTGTTTCTGAATCCTATTAATGGTTGAAAAGTGACCCAAGTTAGTCCTAAAATTTTAGGTTTATAAGCGAGGTATCTACAATTACGAGCGCGTTTAAAAGGACATTATAATTTATTTGTTGAAGCAGACTAGCACAATCAATGCGCCCATTGATAATGTTGTACAAAAATAGGTATTCTGATATGATTCTACGACTCTCTAAACTCCGAAGTTTAAAGAAATCCAGCCGCGATTTGTATGTAGGAAGCCTTTTGGCCATCATACTCTGGAAGGACATTACTATGTATGTTCTTGACAAATTTTGCAACAAAGTAGGAGAAACAACGTACAGAAGAAAACTCTGGTTTTCATTTCCTAATATAATACCGCATCTTTCATACTCTAGGGGCACATCTCAAAAATTAGCGTTTTTGAGTTTTACTTATAGACGTGCCCAAAATAAACATATGTATATACATGACGCACTTGATTGAGTCAGAACGTGCAATGAAGCCGCGAAAACTTAGTTTGTGCCTTGTTCACATTTCCGAGCAAAGTGTGATATTTTAATAATGCGGGTATAAATTTAATATCAGATAAGTAATTCATAACTAACGGACACACTTATAATATTCTATTATTTGCAATTAATATTTTATTTTAATTATGACTGATTTTGTGAGAACAGAAGCGCTCAAGAATCTTCAAACGCGTTTTCCCAACAATCATGTTTTCCGAATTGTGCCCCTATAAGATGAAAGCTGCGATATATTTGTTACTACTGAGTTAACTGGTAAAGCAACTGTAGAGAAAAATAGTAAACATTTTGAACCACCCATTATAGCGTCTCAAAGGTGAAATTTCAATCACTTATTCACCGAAGCCAACCGAAATAGTTTATTTGCAAATAAAACAAATGACATTGTACACCGGTTTTAACACAGTGTCGTCCCGCTTCACGAGTTTCCATTTGATAAAGTTAACGACCGCAAAATGGCAAATGGGACGATACCTACGCGTTCATTGTCACTTTTATGTTTGTTTCAGGTTTCGGATGCATCGACTCACTATTCCTGGGGAATTGTAACTTTGTAGAGGCCATTAGTGTGGTTTAAGCATCAATATTTAAAGGTACATTAGTATCCTAATGTACCAGATTGATAACGTAGCTTAAATGTTACTTTGTGCCAATTTTCCTAGTTTGGTTAGGATAGACTGACAGTTTGCAGGATGAATCACCCGATTTTCCCCGCAGTAAGTTGACACTTTTTTCAATTTTGGAAGTGTCTCTCGAGCAAAGGATTCTAACATCATTTTTCAAGACCTACTGATTGATACCACAACACTTTATTACGGTACGATGAAAAAACTGAACAGACTGAGCTCCAAACTGCATCTCTCAACCAGTTTTCTGTATAAACGCTGACATAAAACAGCAGCCTCATTAACCCGGTAAGCCCTTTCACGAACGAATATTGTTTTTCATAAGTTCAAAAAGTGATTCAGGCAGGTTTCACCTAGTAAAAGCTGTAGTCAATCATGACTACAGCTTTTACTAGGTGGTAGACTCTGTACTCGTCTAGGTTGATACCATTACAGTAAAATAACAGTATTTTGTACTTTTTTTTATTGAACAGGAAGCAAACGATCGTACGGTTCACCTGATGGTAAGAGACAACGCCGCCCATGAACATTTACAAGACCTCAGGTCCCAGAAATGCGTTGCCAGCCCTTTAAATGTGTGTGCTTGTGTTTCGGGACTGTAGCGAGTAAAAGCCTTCTAGTCCCAACTTATGCAAGGAGCTTGTACAACTCTTATGTGTATATGCTAAGCAGAGGACAAAGACCAATTCACAATTTCATAATACTAGCGACCCGCCCTGGCTTCGCACGTGTGCTATAAAGACACACAATATCGTCGTAATTTCCCTCGATTTCCCTGGTCTTACTTTATCAAACCATGACTTCCTTATCATGGGATCACCTCTGAAGTGTTTCCTAACAAAAAAGTATCATCAAAATTGGTTCATATACGACAAAGATATCCGAAAATAAACACACAAAAACATATATACGAGTACGGTCGAATAAAGTAACATGCTTTTTTAAAGTTGAGCAGGTGAGCGTTTTGACCGTCCTGTACACTATAAAATAAAAAATATGAATATCCCTTTCCAAAAAAAATAGAATCATCAAACTCGGTTCATATACGACAAAGATATCCGCGAATGAACACACCAAAACATATATATAGTCGGACTGAGTAACCTCCTTTATAAAGTCGGTTCAAAAACTAAACTACTCTCCATCACCATGGCAATAAGGTTCACCTAAACGATTCCTCAAGCATCACGAAGTTTCCAAAGAAACGGTCACTTAAAAACCTTAGTACGCCGCGGAGCTGCATAATTTTGCTTGTGAAAAGCCCGCCGAAATCCATTTATGAAGGTCCAACCGCTTTCCTGAAAGGAAACACGCAAAAGGAACGAGCCTCGTTAACTGAGCGCGTCGGAGCGTGGCGAGTGCGCGCTCCGCGTCGGTTCTATTCCCGTCCACGATCCCGAGGGAATAATTGAAGAGCGAAGGGTCGGCTTCGGACACAATCAAAATTTAAATATAATGACAAGTAGGGTCTCAATGTGATAAATTATTACCGATACAGTGCTGTGGCTTGCAAAAGGTCGCTGTGGAGGCTGAATGAGGAAAGCGAAATATCGAGATATCTAATAAAATATATATATTTTTCTCAATATTAAATTATGCGTAAAGTCTGTGTGTATGTGTGAGTGCGTGCTTGTGTGGGCGAATGGGTCGGTTCAAATAGAGTGAAAGAAATCAAAGTTGCAATTTGCTTTACTATTATTAGTTCAATATAACACAGCTTCTATCTTAGAACTTCGTTTTCTGTTTTCTTCCAGATACAATCTAAAATAGTGAATATGAATGTCTCAATAAAATGGAAACATAAAAACTTTTACATATTGCACGCATAGGGACGTAAAAACATAGTATGATTACGAGTTTGTAGACTGATTCTTATTTACAGAAAAAATATTTTGTTTGGGAACAAAATAAGGGAGGGTTCGATGGCGTAGACATTAAGGCGTTCGATTGACACTTATTATTTTGTGTTCTGAAACGATTGCGTCTCAAAATAGGTACTGCTGTTTACGTAAGCTCGGCTTGGTCTCAGATAATTTTCGTTTTCGGTCACTCATTGCGCGTTTGTCAGCTGAACGCAGTAGCCCCTGCGCCATCAAGTCTTCATGTATTTAATTACAAAACATTATGATCCATACTAATATTGTAAAGCTGAAAAGTTGTTTGTTCGGACACGCTTATCTCAGGAACTACTGGTCCGATTTGAAAAATTCTTTCAGTGTTAGCTTACGAGTTCTGGAGTGGAGACCGCGTCTTGGCAAGCGTAGCGTAGGACGCCCTCCGGCCCGATAGACCGACGACTTGCAAAGGTCGCTGGTAGAGGCTGGATGAGAAAAGCAGAGGGCCGGAATATCTGGCGCAAAATGGGGGAGACCTATGACCAGCAGTGACTGACTGACTGGACTGCGATAGGTTGAAGAGACAAGAGACATAGCTTATTTATCTAGGAAGGCTATAGGTTACATATCATCACGCTAAGTGTAATTACAGCAGAGCAACAAGGAAGAATCTTTCAAAATCGGGGTATTTACACATCCAGTCAGTAAGTTTTTGATAAAGATATTGCCACCCAGCTGCGCACCAGGTTTTTGGATTGCTTCTTTTTACAAGATTTTATTTAACTTGAAATGTATATTTGGTCGGGTGGAATCTTACAACTCAACTTAAAGGCACTTGCCCTCAACCGATTGAGTTGAAATTTGGTATGCACGTTCAATTAGGATGACAATTCATGAACCTGCCTATTAACATATTAAAACTAAGACCAAAATACGAGTACTAAAATCTTACGACAAGATTTTATGACATATAAATTGTGTCAATGTGTTAAATTTGAAATGAACTTAAAAGTAAACAAAAACGGTTTGAGTGTAAAAGTTTATGTTTTTCTGTTAGCGCATTCAAAGAAAAAGATTGTTTTTAAATGATTTTTTACCGTACTTTGATAATACTCTGAGTTTACACGCTCCGAAATTGGATGTCAGACTGAGAAGCATTTGTGCTTCTGGGAATCCGATGTACTGTGATGTAAGATGTCAAAGCCATTTGAAGCCAACAGTGAAAAATCTAGCCGAATAAAAACACTGTCTTGTGGAGTCGCCATACTAAGTAAGTGTTGGTAATTTTTAATTTAATCAAAGAAGGTGGTGGTAATATTTGTATTCAATAAGCTTTTAAATAATAGTTATGGATATTCAGTGCGTTTTTTAAAGTATTTTGTCTTGTCTAACAATGATTTGTTAGACAAGACTAAATACGCAACGCAATTTCTTTCTTTCGTTCTTTCAAGCTTCATCGCGACGCCTTTCGAATTGTAAACAAATACTAACAAATAACAAATAACAAATATATTTTATCTCATGTCGAGATATCCCTCACGGTCCATCGGTCATCCACTAACTAAACGAAGGCGCTCTCAATATATTCTAAAATCAACTCCAATTTCCTCTCCGCTCCATCATAAAAACATCATTCCGCCATTCACTTAAGATCCTTTCACGACGACCCTAGCAAATATCGTAATATCCAATCCGATACTAAAGTGTACTCTCGCAAAGTAAACGCTAGTTACCATCAGTGTTGCCGCTCGATAGTCGGTAGATATATCGATAGTTAGATAAAAGCAATAGTATCGATCGGTCTATCAATAGTATCGATTCTATCGATGGTATCGGTAACTTAGTTAGCGCAAAAGTATTGGTACGCTGCAATACAATCGAAAGTATCGATAATTTAGCTCAATATAGACATTACTAATCAAGTGTATCAATACTATTGCGCTAAGCTATCGATAGTACCAATACTATCGATGAAAAAGTTAAAGGAAGAGTAAGACTTAAATAATGTAATAAACAAATGAACTAAATGTAAGAGTTATTGCTACTATTATTATATAAAACAGAGATAGGGAGTATTTATGATGTCATTTATTTGCTTTATTTTTTATTATTCACCACCCTACTATACCTAATGTAAATATTTATTTATTTTAATTTTGACTATTATCTCATTCCCCCTTTAACCAATTCTTTTGCCCTATGCGCGGAGCACTAACATAATATTATAATAAATTATTTACAAAATAATCTTAAACTAAAAAGAGTACGGACCATGAGTCTTTAGATGTAATTTTATTAATAAAAAAAATATACTATCGATGGTATATTGATTATCGATTTTCGAGGTCAACTATCGATAGTACAACTATTGACAGTTCGGCAACACTAGTTACCATCGATGATTACGATGGAGTAGACGAGTATGCCTCCCAGTATCGATAGCTTGTCCAAAATATATTTTTTATGGATTTTGATAAATAATAATCTTGAACAGGGTGGCTAGACATGTCAAATAATCTATATGTAATAGAATATTGGAATAACATGAGAGATGTGTGAACTAGATAAAAAGTCCCTGAACATGTTTTTTTATCTCCAAAGCTGACGATCTTAAAGTTAAAAAGCAATAGAAATGACCGAACATTATCGTATCGATAAATATTCTCTACTTCTGCAGGGTTTAGGAAGCCGCGTTAGGTCGTTGAAAATTGTAGTTAATGGTTCCCACCAATTCGCATTCGGGCAGCGTGTTGGGTTACGGTCCAATTTTCCCATAGACAAGCAGTGGGAAGTTATAAGCAAGCACGGTGATTGGTAATAGAGATCGGTAATAAATATTCTCATTAAGGAATATTTGTCTACATGAATAGTTTCAATCGACTACACGGGCGAAGCAACGGGAGTATGGACTTATTTTTTAGGCGGAACCTATAGCGAAATTAATTCCACTTATATTTATGTCTCCATTCAACAGATTCTTCTAACGTGCAGCTAAATTAGGTAAAATAAAAAACAGATATGATAAAATATTTTTCTGACGGCCCTAAACAAGATCGCCTGGCAAAATAGACTGGAGTACTCACAAAAACGAGCACATGCTATCCGAAATGAGATGGGAAATATGGCGTCTCCTTTCAACATTTCGGACTAAATGGGAAACATGAATGGATTGCACCAAAGCTGTGTGGGCTTTGGATTTTTTTACCCCTTTGAACGCCAATGGCACCTTAAGTAGTCAAATAAATAGATTTTCTATTGTTTGTAAATTCATAGATTATAAATTGTGTATTGTGTCTGGATTCTTGGCCCATAAAAAACCTCCTGTTTGGTACGAGTTATATAGATACAAACTAGCATGTACGGATTACGGTAATTTAAGATCATGATTAACATGTTACGATTATTTGGATAGTATAATATAAAATCGCTCTTCAAGATTATGTTTAGTAAGATCAGCTTCTCTAGGTATAATTCAACTGTCTGAAAAACAGCGACCACACGAAGTCGCTGATGACGAAGGACTGGCCAGATCTGTGTGTGTTGCCGGTTCTGCATTATGGCGAAACATGGTCGATCACTAAGGCTTTTTAATTACTGCTTAACGTAGTTTGGAGACGCTACTAGCGGGTAGCAGAAAGATATTAACGGCTAGGGATCGTTTACATATAAGGCTGTAGTAATAAAGACGATACATTTAAACACTTTGATTAAATATCATCATCATATTCATGACATTTGTACGTCCATGGTATAATCGTTAATTTTTGAATTATTACTTTATTTCGTTTTTTTTTTATGTGTATTCATAATTAACCAATGAATGTATTTCTTTCTTTCTTTCCATTTATATTTTAAATATGAAAAGCAGGAAAATCAGAAATGGACGAACCTAAACCTGTCACCTGTCACCTCAATTCCAAGATACTCCCCTATCACCTGCAGTCAGTATTGGAATTCTCGGTGTTGACATTTCGAGCAGTGTCCAGTTCCGCGGTCCTTTGGATGACAAAGCCAAACTGGCCTTTAAGAAGCTTGGTATACTCATCACAAAAACAAACACATTCTGAAGACACAGCCACATACAAATTTTAGTACATCTTAAACAATTCACTGCCAGATTAAGTCATTAGTTCCGCTTCAAACTGACAATAGATCAATGTCACCACAGCCCAAGATTTCCGATTCACATAACTAAATCATTGAAGCGGACGTTCCGGATTGAAGTAATAAGGCAGGTAACGTAAACGCCCAAAGGGTAAATCCCAATCGTAGTGCACCTCTCCCGGGATAACCTGGGATTTGCTTGTCAATGTGCGGCAGACTGTGTAGATCCAGGAGTGAGAAATGCAAAAGGTTTCTAAACTATATATACTTACGCGAATTGCTGTCTGGAATTTCAAGAGAAGTCATTTATGATTAAATTTTTAAATTCAATGAGCTTACTCATGAACAGAGTCCATGCCGGTCTTCATCATCATCAGCTCATTAAACGTCCCCCCGAGGGGCACGAGCCTACTCGTACAGGGTGATTAGGCCGTAGTCGTCCTCGCGGGCCCAGTGCGGGTTGGATGACTTCACCACCTTTGAATCTCTCGCAGCGTGCGCAGGTTTCCTCACGATGTTTTCCTTTACCGTAAGAGCGTCGGATGACGTACATATATTTTTCGAAAATTCGAAAATACATTGGTACGTGGCGGGATTTGAACCTCAGTTCTCCCGGTAGGAGGATGACAGTCCACACCATTGAGCCACTGACGCTCTTATGCGGGTTTTAGATAAAAATAATCTAACTAGATGCACAATTTCACTCAAAAAGTGTTCGAAGCAAAATTCTGCCAATCGCGTCAGTTGTCTAGTGTGCTCAGGCTTTTGATTTTGTACCTTTTGAATGAGGCGTTAAGGTCAAAATTTTAATGAATAATTTTATGTCAGAAATATAACAATAAGTTAACGTATGTGTTGGGCATCTCGGACGTTTATTGGTTGATATTTCTTCGTGATTGTGCATCCGGTCAGTAATTGTTTATCTAATATGCGGGTGGAAAAACATGATCTACGAGTAAGATTTTCCTAAAAAGTAAAAGGCTTTTTTCTGGAAGATGTATGTTTTTATGTTTATGATTTGTAAGTTTCTATGTACCTATACCTACATTAAGTAGCAAATATCATTTCATTGTTTATATAAAAGAGAGAAAACTAGTAAAAGAGTCCGATACTGGAAAGCAATAACAGACTTTTGACGATTATTACCAGCCTGTAAAATCTCATAGTAAAAAACATACCTTCCAAAATAATGGCAAAGGCAATTACTAATATCACTAGTGCGTTGCTTGCGTTTTATTTATACTATTTTTGAAGCTATAATCCCTTCATTACATTTATTCATTTAACACTAATAGATAAAGATTTTTCTTAAAGAGAGATTTGCCCGGTAGATCTCACGTCAACGCGTAGCGTTTGAATTGTACTGACTTACCAATTTACTACGACGATAATTATCACTAAAAGTTGGCTTGACAAAATGCTTTGACGTTACAAAAGGCATGTTTCTTTGTCACGAAATCGAATTTTCCACCCTAATAAATGGAAGGTGCGCACAAAAAGCGTTGTTAACAGGCAATGACGATGACCCATTTTGGAATAGTTCTTAGAAAGCCTCGTTACAATTACATTTTCGACGTAGAATGATACAATCTGTAAAAGCTGAATGTAATGATTTGTAGAATAAAATTGCTACGTATGTTAGTGAAATTACCGGGTATAAGAGTCCTGACATCTGTTGTACCTGGTGTCGGGCGCAGTGTGGCATTGACGAAGAATAATAACTGTCTATAAGTTGTTGGTCTTCTTCGATACCGCTCTGTTATAATCAAACGTATTACTCACTATCAGGTGACCATCCCGAGTCCTGACCGTCCTGTACACTAATAAAAAAACACGCTACAGTTAGCTACCAAGGTGTCTATGTACGTTGTGAGTACATTTCGGGCAGATGTTCGGGTAGTATCAACTTCGATTTGCTGCTGCGGACCCCTTCCCGAGCAAGTCTGACTCGCGCTATTAACCCACAACAAAATATGTGAAATGCGTAAGTCAGAAAATATGTTTTATTATAATTTATCAGTTTCGAAACTTCATTGTTTGCGATAACAAGTGTCTCATACAATAGCGTGGTTCACGAGATAGGAGATTATCAAAAGCTTAACAGTATTGGGGTTACTATTACGGTGCAATCTAAAGTTTCTTAGTGGACGTTTGATGACACTTTGGTACTTGGGCGCTAATCCTCGCTCGCGACTGGGCTTCGACAGTTTGCGTTACTCCCCGATATTGTAAGCTAAACTCACCTACGTGTTGTTTATGTTTGAAATTTAGTTTAATTTTGTCATAAAAGTTCGGAGGGCACCTTAAACCGTAGCTTCCGGCTGGCAATATGGCGTCGATATATAAATCCTCGTCAGCGGTAAGTTTTGTCGCATTTGACAGATATGTTCTCTGTAGGTGCCGTAAGTATCGATAGAGGCGGCACATACAGCAGATAAAGGGTACTAGCGTTTTTTTAAACTTGTCTGCTAAGCGTGGAATTAGCAGCTGAAACCGTTGCTTCTAGTTTGATTTTATAATACATACAAAAAAATGCAGATAGGTTTAGTGTCTCCCGTACTTACAAGAAAGTAATTAACAGCTTGAATGCCATTTCAAATAATTATCACCGTGTATTGCAAAGTTGCCACATTCACCGTCATGCAAGTAAAAATCGATAGACATACTTCACTGGACATTCTCTATTGTCTGGTTATATGACGGCCAATCAAAGCGTTTGTACAAAATTTCAGAATAGCCCAGTCCTCAAAATAAGTAGTCAAACAATTGCCAAGCGGATATCTACCTTATTAAAATGCTGTAAGTTCATGCACATTGAGAGGATTAAATAGCTTTGTATCCCTTTGTGTGAAACCTAAAGCGCTGATTCGCCTTTGATATTTGGCCGTACATTCATTCAATGCATGTTTGCACCAGTGGTTCAAATGCACACGTAAACGCATGAGCACAATTTCGGTTTGTTGCGAATCGACAATATCTATACGTACTAATATGACAAAGTAGATAGATTTTACTTCCAAATCTGTGTCGATAGCACCATCATTACCCTTAAGGGAGAATGAAGCATTGCTAGATTTGGCTTTGCCCGATTCCTTATTAATTACAGACCAAGTAGTTTTCATTTAATTTTTTCCCGTATAAATATGGTCTTAGCCATATGACGTACCTTCTTGAATATTTTAGAGTAGGTTTTTATATAATTAAGAAATCCTGCCTCATGACAATTGTCTTTAAGCCATATAGTTCATAAAGTTCTCTTCTGCTTTTATAAATACCCGTTGTGGCCCAGTCACTTAACTTTGTGTTATACTTATCTATTTTAATATTTTTTTTACTAAAGTTTATATCAAACTCATGATTTATTAATTTATGTAAATTCATAAATGAGTAATTAATATTATCATCCTTAATTACTGGCATTAAATTAGTTTTCTTAGCTACATTAGACTTAAATCTATTTATACGGTTTTCCGAGATCGGCCTATATATAATATTTATCGTTTGGTTGATATGATGGTGATCAAATTTCGCTTTTCTTTTTTTCGCAATATGTTTATAAATACGGCTAAAGAGCGTCAGTGGCTCATTGGTGTGAACTGTTGCCTTCCGATCTGGTGAGTGCAAGTTCAAATTCCGCCACACACGAATTCCAGACATCCAAACGGTGTTGATGACATATGTAAACCTGCTGAGATATATGATGGGGCAACGATGTCCTAAGAAGTCTGAATGTAAAACAAAATGAGGTTGATAAAGAGAAGGAAAAAAGTCGACAGCACTTTACTGCATCTATCATATTGAATCGTAATATTAAATGTTTAACCGTTATATTTTAGTGACTTGATGCAAATTCATCGTACGTTAATGTAAAAACTTTATAAAAAATCCTCCAAGCGAAAGGAACTCTATGTCACTACATATAGGTATTAAAGACACGTCAATTTAACTTAGCGCATCTCTTCATACTCGTGCACGAGTCAAAATGCATTCCAACGGTGGTCCATTAGATGGGATTTAAAACCGGCACTATTTCACACATGGAAAACCTTCCATACTAATAAATACTTATAATAGCAATTTAATTGGTAGCTAAGTCAGTGGATATTTACAAAAAATATTGTTACCTAAGGCATCGCAAACAAGTTATCATTTCATTATCATAGTTATGTACTTGATTCATTGTATTTCATTCATCATTACCATATTCTAATGATGGATTGCCAAAACTGTAAGAATTTATACCGCAGCAACTGCATAAGTACCACATTTATAAGCCTGGTCATCGAACAGATTCCCCAGCAGTTTTATGCCATCACTTAACATAAAATCTTATCGGACTCGCATTAGCTATTCAAACAATGCCTCCTTCCAGTCAAAGTACCGAGTGTATGTCAAAAACTTGATAAAAAAGCAAGTCGTAGCCCAGCATTGTGTCTAACTTAATGACTGCCAGTCTCCGGGTCCTGGTGCATTGTTCCATTGCTGACAATCCCCTCCTTACCCTCCCCCCCAGTAATATGCCGCCGTCAATACGAACTGTCTAGGGGATAGAAAGTATTTATTTAGAAGAAGAGCTTTTTTGACATATAATTTACATTGTTCAATAATTTTATCACTCATATACTTGGTACTTGACTACACGGTCAAAGACTCTGGGATAACTATCCCCACAAACAAAATATTTTTTATTTCCTTTCGGCGATAATTCTTGAGTGGTAGCGGAGTTTCCTCGAGCGCGGATTATGAAAAAAAAGGAAACCAAAAATACCTTTTTACTTTTTTATTGCTTCAGCCAATAACACGTATAGATATTCATTACTTTTTTCCATTACCCTTGAGAAGTCCTGAACCTATCAAAATACTATCGAGCTTTTGGGTTATCTAGACTACGCTTCCGAAGGACTCCATTTCAGAACTCGTCTGCTCCAATAGCCATAATTTTGATTAAACATCTTAAAAAAATAATAATAGTCCCAGTCAATGTCGCTCTGTCACGGTCGGGCGTATCACTGACACACATCTGGTGAGCATCCTGACCGTCCGGTACATTTAGTACTATGGAACTACCTTCAAAAGTCCCCAGGCTCCAGAACTATTTGCTATTGTTTTGCCGAACTGCGGTGTGTTCAGGAGCATTGCTTACGTCGATCGTCGGTGTTTTTGCGAAGTGGTTATGGTTTTATTCACAGATTTCCCAATACAGGAGATGGGGCAAGCCGCGTTTAAAGTGCGACAAATGTAAGCTCAACGAGCATACACTGGCTGCTAGTTTACGCTCTGTGAGACGAGTCAAGACGCACAAATATTAGAAGAAATTACCGTTTTTTTTCCAAAATGCCATCCTGTGCAATTGTAACATGCCATCATCGCAATGAATAAGTGAATTTACCAAGAAATATAATAACTTTTCACAGGTAAGAACCGAAAAGAAATTGCGACACTGGGACTGCCTATAAACTTGGCGGCTTGTCTAGTCTAATTGTATATTCGGATGTCTGTGGTTTAATAGTTGTTGCCATTCATGTTATCTTCTTATTCAACATTTGCCTGGGTATTTGGTATTTATAATAAGTTGTTCGCGGGGTAAATGCCCGTAGTTCTCACGACGGGGCGGCGAGTTGGTGACCGCATTAATGTATAATTAACCAGTAACTTTAAAATTACTAGGTGCTACACATGGTAATTAATCCTCTAGGTAGGTACCACCGCAGTGCCGGATATCGTCCCGTAAAATAGGAGTGTTTTGCTCTTTGTGTTTCGGGATAAGGACAATTTAGATTCTAAAATGACCGGGTATAAGAGACCTCACATCTGTCGTCTCGGGTGACGGGCGCAGGGCAGTGTTGACGGAAAATATTGACTACATACATTTCTCTTAACACTGGAATTTTCATGGTCAGGCGTATCACTTACCACCAGGTGAGAAAGCTGAATATCTTGTTCGCTTAATGACATGACAAAAAAAATATGGACCCATCGACTTGCAGAAGATTGTGAATGCTAGATAAATAAATAAATTCTGGATGACCTGTAGCTTATGGACGTGAGTGGATACAGCGTGTACAAACACCACACGGGCATATGGGCATATAGGTCTGTTATTGCAAATTTACAAAGGTGGCGATGTCATTTACTGTTGGTAAATGACATCGCCACCTTTGCTCAAGAAAACAAGTATAAAAAATCGACCTTCGTTTTACCCACGGGTGAATTTACAAAAATCCCGTCAACGTGCTATCGTACGTAACAAAGCGACCCCTATGCAAAATAACGAGATAGCAAATATCTACTGTAACAGTAGTTACGTAACCTCCAGAAATAGGACTCCAGAACTGTACAGCATTGTTCTGTGAAGCTCTCAGTTATTGTATATTCAACGATCGACTATCGTCGACATTTTACCGAGTCGTTTGCATTAGGGCTGCATTGTTTCTATCCCCAACCTTATTTCCATTTTTCTTCTGAATTTGCATTAAGATCAAGATACATATAGATATATTCCGCTATCACGACCGAAATATATAAACGAAGTGCCACCATACGTATACAAACATGCAAGTGGTCTCAATATACAGCTTTTGGGATTCAAACCAACTCATGTGTTCTTGATGCAACTTGTCATCGAACAAGTATTGGACCGACCGTGATTAATGTTATTTTGTGTTATTACCTATGTGATGTAATGGTTGAGTCAACAGTCAAGGTAAGATCCCCACGCAAGAACATACATTTTTGCGCGAAACTGTCTGTTTGTAACTTTTTTTAGGCATTAATTTGAGCAGAAAACCGCACTTTGTTCAAAAAAGTAGTGCGTTTTACTGCTATCTCAGCTGATGGACAGCAACGATGCAGCCTAAGATGTATCGCGCAAACTCAAATAATAATAATAAATAAATATCCACTGACATTCATACAGCGCCATCTAGTCCCAAGTTAAGCGTGAAGCCTGTATTATGGGTACTAAACAACGGATAAACGTACGTATATATTTTTTTGTCAATACATACATTTAATACCTGGAACCCTTGGTGTTGAATAATGCTTATTCACTCTTACTTTGAAATCCTTAATTGTAAGTTTCGAGAAACACAGACGCAGGAAGGTCACTGCCTTACAGTTCTCTCTAGGGTGTATACTACTTATGAAATGCGTGTATTTATAAAAAAGATAATGGTATGTTTATATATTATTAAGTACCCTTGATTAAATTTGAACTGGCTGGCGCTGTGTTGTTGACAACAAGCTACGTTTGTTATGTTACTCTGTTTTTAGCAACTGCCTAAAAATACGGAAACATATCTAAGCCATTCAACACCTCCAAGATCGGTATGTCATTTTCAAATTATTAAGCCTATCTTGAAAATACACCTCAGTGATAAGACAGCCAACCTGTCCCATGATACTATTTCTGTAAAGTACCTATAATACTTGTATTTTCGTAAAATAATTTATATCTCAAACAATCAAAATGAAGCCTTAATTTTCACATTAACCAAAGTAAGTAGCTAAGAACTCTGAAGGCTTAAAAACGACCGCAAGACTAAGAAGTCTAACGCTAAATTAAACTTTTTTAAATATGACTTTTTAGTCCAAGCAGAGTAATTAATTCACCACATTCGTATCATAACGTTGGCTTAACTCACACAAAAATGCTCTGTAAAAGCTGAAATAAATCTAAAACAAACGAGCTTTGGATTTTATTTGAACCGGGATTTGACTTTTGAATTTGCATTGTGTGATGTAAATATTTTTTTTATAAATTATATAATTCTAAATAACTCTGTTATCGATTGAAAGGCAAGCTGAGCGGTTCATAACCTTACCCTACTCTGACTGACGCTAAGTTGCAATGTCTCGAGCATCGTCGTAGAGTTGCACGGCTGTCAGTTTTTTACAGGCTACATTTCGGGAGTGTGCGATAGAATAACATGAGTTAATTCCACCAGCTCCTTTTCACTATCGGGATACAAGACGCAGGCGAACGTTCCATTCTTACGTGTTGACATTACATTTATCCGCTCAGCGCGCTATGGTGCCTCGTTCTTAATGCGCACCGCTACTGGAACTCTGCCTCCTTTCCCGATCATAAATACCTGGCCGTCTTCAAGGCAAGAGTGAATAGGCTGTTTCTAGGCAGGCATGATCCATCCTACGCATATACGCATCATATGCAGGTGAGACATGGACACTGACTGCGGGATTGGTTCACAAGTGCAAAGTCACTCAACGCGCAATGGAGCGAGCTATGCTTGGAGTCTCTCTTAGGGATAAGAGAGACTCATATATATATATCGTCGTGTCATATATAATAGCTAGCCGGATCAGCAAGTTGAAGTGGTAGTGGGCTGGTCACGTATGTCGCAGAACCGATGGCTGTTGGAGCAGACGAGTTCTGGAGTCAAGATCGCGTCTTGGCAAGCGTAGCGTAGGACGCCCTCAAGCCCGATGGACCGACGACTTGCGAAAGGTCGCTGGTGGAAGCTGGATGAGAAAACCGGGATGTCTGGCGCAAAATGGGAGAGACCTATGTTCAGCAGTGGACTGCGATAGGTTGAAGAGAGATAGAGAGAGATGATCCATCCTAGGCCGCATCATCGACGCGTAGTGTAGGACACCCTCCGACCCGATGGACATGTGCATGAACATTATATTGTGTGCCGGGTGTCCTTGTATAATATGTATATAATTACAAAAAAGTATGTGTTTGTATCCATTGTTTTGCACCCATACTACAGGCTTCACGCTTAACTTGGAGCTAGATGGCGCTGTGTGAATATCAGTGGATATTTATTTCTTTATATTTATACCTTAATAGCCCGCGGCAATTGACAGCTGGACTTAAGGTCTACTCCACTTTAGTGAAACATTTTGCCATAATCATCAAGCGTCTAGCTACAAGAACTACATTTTATAATATAAGAAATACAAAAGACAAGGAAGCTGCGATCAAAGGCTAGTTTCACATAAGTTTCAAACACACTATTATCATCTCACAATACCTCAAGGTGAATTACCACAGGTCATTGACTGCAGACGCTCATAACAAGAATGTCAAAGTACCCACAGTAAATTATGAGGGTAGTAACACATTACACCCACGTAGTTATTAGTTATTCCGGTAATGATCTCGGTTATCAATGTTATTGTGGTGGTTTATGAATACACACCGGGCACAAACACGCTTCACTCGCGTGACAGGGTTGACACTAGTCATATTTTTGACAATGGTATGGATGTAATAACTGCCTATGAAATGTATTATTGAAATAAAATTGTTTCTTCATGAATATGAATATACATATATATTCGGAACATATGCCAAAATAAGAAATTTCAAAATTTTTGTCTGTCCGTCTGTTTGTTCCGAGTAATTTCTGAAACGGCTGGATGGATTTGGACGGGACTTTTTTGGCAGGTAGCTCATGTAATATGGAAAAATATAGGCTACTTTTATTTTACACAATACGTTTAATTACGGACATCGGTCCTGGTAGCAATTGGATGTCAACTGCTAGAGACCGCCCTTACAGTTGTACCTAACTGTTACCCGCCACGTTAACCAGGACATCTTTTGGGGGATCGGCATACACTTCTTTTCCCATATGGCGGATGCCAGTTTAGAATCTTTTAGACACATCGGCCATCGCTCCTTCATTAACTTAAATGCTTATAAATTACAAGTAAAAAAAAATAGGTACATTTTAAGCATTGATAAAATGAGATGTTTCACAAAAATTAAAGTAGAACAAGAAGTAATTTTCTTCATTAAACTGAAAGAGACTACACAGCGAAGTCAGAACATCCGAGAAAGTTTAATTGATCTCTTCTCATAGCTTTGCTGTGTGGGAAGGCCCGTACCCTGCAGAGGGCCGATATAGGCTGATGATGATGCCCTCACAGGCCAAGAAAACTTACTTAACTGGGACAAGATTGTGCTGTGTGAATGTCTTGACTATAAATCAGGGATTAAAACTAACTCTAGTAAAACCAAAGTAAACTGATTTTCAACTAACAACTTTGACTTTGATATTTTAATCACAAGTCCAGTGGGCTTGCGCGAAACATCTTTGCGTACATCATTAAGTTCGTATCATTAAATTTGAATAAATCTGCCAATATTGAGAACACCTCTTGGATAAATTCAAAAGCATTTATTATATATAGAACACAGATTAATATTGCCTAACGAATCGAATAGCGAATAAATAAATCCAATACAGAGGCTTTTCTAGTGAACAATGAGAAAAACAAATACAGGCATGCCTTTTACAGGTTTTATTAAGCCGGATTAACGTCAAAGGATTATAAGGAATTGGATTTATAAATGTTACTAGCTTTCGCGATTAGGAGTATTATTTTTCATCCCAATTTTATCTCCTTGGGGGTAGAATTAATTAGAATCCATTCTTAGCGGATGCCTACGTCACAATATCTACCTGCTTGCGAAATTTCAGGCCGATTCGTCCAGTGGTTTGAGTTGTGCGTTAAGTGATCACTATGTTAGTCAGTCAGTCACCTTTGAATTACATATTATCATCAGCTCATTAAACGTCCCCACCGAGGGGCACGAGCCTACCCTTACGCGGGTGCATAGGACTTAGTCGTCCACGCGGGCCCAGTGCGGTTTGGACGACTTCACGCACAACCTTTGAATCTCTTCGCAGGCGGGCGCAGGTTTCCTGACGATGTTTTCCTTCGCCGTTGTATTAATGATATGGGTGGAGACCGCATCTTGGCAAGCGTAGTGTAGGACGCCCTTCGGCCCGATGGACCGACGACTTGCAAAAGATCAGAAAAGCAGATCCACCAGATTTCTGGCGCAGAAGGGGGAGTCATAGTATAAATAGTCGACATGTGATTACCTCGGTACAGTCATCATCATCATCAGCTCATTAAACGTCCCCACCGAGGGGTACGAGCCTACCCGTATAGGGTGATTAGGCTTTAGTCGTCCACGCGGGCCCAGTGCAGGTTGGACGACTTCACGCACAACCTTTGAATCTCTTCGCAGGCGTGCGCAGGTTTCCTTACCATGTTTTTCTTCACCGTAGGAGCGTCGGAGCATTGAATTACATATATTTAGATTCAAATAGGGGTAAAAGTATTGATCAGTTTGCAGTACAGACGCAGAATATAAAGAAGGCAAAACCACGTATTTTCAATGTCTCAATAAAATGGTGGTATATTGTTCCGTAAAGTTGGAATGTCATGAGTGAATAACGCAGCGTAGCGTTGACAAAAATCATCACTCACTGCACTCATTAGTTGCCATCAATACTGTTGTCATTGCACTTACCATGAAGAGGCTACATTCACTACATGATATAAACAACGTAAAGTAAAGTTATGCCGAGTGAGTGAAGTTACGGAAGATCAAAACCCTCGTTTTCCTTTATATTTTTGCTTTACCCTCTCCTATTAAAACATATTTGCATTTTCTAACAAAGGCTATCGCATGAAAATACTTCGACCTTTAAATAATAATTGGCGATTTGGCAGCGAGTTCAGCCTTCATAGTATATATTAGCAATTATTACAGGCAAGCAATTATACAATATCTGAACATGTGTGCACCTATTTAATATTAACTGAAATAGACACTTACAGCAAAAACCTAAAAATCGCATTTTGGCCAAACTTTTATTCCATAGAAGCATTCACAACGCAATATCGCTAACTTCTTCATTTGTTCCTTGTAGCTTTATGTACGATATTAAATGAGCCAGTTTGGTTTGAATTCCATACAATAAAGGTGTAGTTTCCTTTCGTGGTTAGAACATGCCAAAGGTAATAAAAATGCAAGATTGAGGAATTCATAGGTACGTAGTGCGTCAGCCGGCCTTTGAAATACTTGAACAGCGTCCACATAAAAAAGGAGGGGAGGCTGACCCCCGATAAGATGGACTGAAGACCTGGTTCAGGATACGGTAGCCTCCTGATGTCTACTATAGGGTTCAGTCCGCGTGGAAGTCATTAGAAGAGCTTCGTTCAGCAAGCGACTTAACAAGCTGTAATGATGATGGTGAAGTCTTCAAACATCTTTCACACAGGTCGCAGTTGCTTGTCAAATAAAACAATATAAATATAGAACATTTTGTGCATCCCTAATCGACACTTATAAACGAATATTAATGCCGTCTGGATATCGTTTGATAGTACAACCGGCGTGGCACGCCGCCAATTGGGTGATCCCCATTCCTTTGCCTTTATATCAAATATGAACTGTCGCAGTGTGCGAATTACAAGGTAACTGCAGATGACCTTTATACGAGGGTTATCTTTATGCAATTGCATGTAACACGAGTGTAAACTCACAACCCATTCTCTTCAACCTATCGCAGTCCATTGCTGGACATAGGTCTCCCCCATTTTGCGCCAGATATCCCGGTCCTTCGCTTTTCTAAACCAGCCTCCACCAGCGACCTTTCGCAAGTCGTCGGTTCATCGGGCCGGAGGGCGAACTACACTACGCTTGCCGAGACGCGGACTCCTACTCCAGAACTCGTCTGCTCCAGTGGCCATCGGTTCCGCGGCATACGTGTCCAGCCCACTGCCACTTCAACTTGCTGATCCGGCGGGCTACGTCGTAACTATAGTTCTCTTACGGATTAATCATTTCTGATCTTATCCCTTAGAGAGACCCCGAGCATAGCTCGCTCCATTGTGCGTTGAGTGACTTTGAACTTGTAAACCAATGCCGCAGTCAGTGTCTATGTCTCAGCTGCGTATGTTAGTACGGGTAGGACGCATTGTTCAAAGACTTTTGTCTTTAAGCATTGCGGAATCGTCGACATCTTTACGTCTTTACCTGACGTAACTTGCCGAATGCCGCCCAGCCCAACTGAATCCTCCTACTAGCTGACAACACACAATACATGAATATATCGTCCACGCGCATGTTACATTCGCGCGGATATTATATCTTTGTTTTTACTTGTAAGAGCATTTGACTACTATCTCACCTGATGGAAACTACCGATGCAGCCTAAGGTGTATCACGCCAACTCAAATAATGCATTCACTCTTGCCTTGCAAACCCCTAAACTGTACGTATCGGGAAACAGATGTAGGAAGGTCATTCCACTGCCTAGTTCGGAGGATGAAGGGGGAACCGTAAAGCGTCATTATTGTTTAGACAAGTCATAAATAATCAGAGTTTATAATTATTGCTAATACTAAATTTCCGTCCGTGGGTTTACTCGCAAATTTATATACCAATTATATATAAAGCAAAATAAACTTGTCGCTTTGAACTCATATAAATGAGACATTGAGTTAGGGTGAACAATTCGTGACATACTTAATTATGTATTTACGGTCATTCTCAATTGACATCTTTATAACAGCGAAGTCTACGATATATTATGCGACTGAAACAAATGAATATGCCAAGGATCATATAAGATATCAGCTATTACTGTAAGTTTTAATAATAAAATAATCTTAAAAGAGTGAATATCAAGTTTGTTTTCGGCCCTTTTAAGAGATCGTACTTTTCAGAATCTGTGGTAGAATCATAAAAATAACAATATTTGACGATTCAAAAATATCGAAAAACTTTCAATTTGAGTTCATTAATGATATTATATGTTTATTTATTGACACTCCACATACATTGTGACTTGTTAATGATGTCATTATAAATTATTTAAAAAATACATATTATTTTCTTGAACTTATAAGATCTTCAAGTACTATCGGCAAGAAACTCGACAATATTCGTTAAAGACATTTTATCATGTACAGGCTACAAGTCGTGTTCTTTTTATAGAGCCAATATGGACTTATTAATTACTTAGATATGATAATGCAACCAATATTGGGTCACTTGGATCGCCTTCCATTAACGGTCCCGCACGCACGGTGGACAGTTCGAGCAATGTCAAAAGAAATGAAATATAAAATAAATTGAAACAAAAAATACAATTACAAATATAAAATAAAAGATAGCAATAAAATGTAACATCAAAAAATTTTTAGTGCGACACATATATATTTTTTTTAATTACTGTACCGAGGTCGGTGCTCAATGGTGTGGACTGTCGCCCTCCTACCGGTAGGGCTGAGGTTCAAATCCTGCCACATACCAATGTGTTTTCGAAAAATATATGTACGTTATCCAACGCTCTTACGGTGAAGGAAAACATCGTGAGGAAACCTGCGCACGGCTGCGAAGAGATTCAAAGGTTGTGCGTGAAGTCGTCCAACCTGCACTGGGCCCGCGTGGACGACTAAGGCCTAATCACCCTATACGGGTAGGCTCGTGCCCCTCGGTGGGGACGTTTAATGAGCTGATGATGATGATCACTGTACCGAGGTAATCACAAAATATGTCGACTATTTATACTATGACTCCCCCTTCTGCGCCAGAAATCTGGTGGATCTGCTTTTCTGATCTTTCGCAAGTCGTCGGTCCATCGGGCCGAAGGGCGTCCTACACTACGCTTGCCAAGATGCGTCTCCACCCATATCATTAATACAAAAAAATTGCTGCACAACAAAAACAGAATACAATTACAGAATTAATTCAATCAACAAGTCCAAAACAGAAAACTGGCAAAACATTCTCATAGCAACATCGCGCAGCTGTAAAATCAGAAATCCGACGGTTCGCGTTTGGCACCGTTAATTCAAACAATGACTCCGTGTCGCATGCAAAGGTCCGCGATCCTGTATTACATTAGTTGTTACAACTATTTGTTACCATTTCTTAACTCGGATTTTGGCTTTTTGCCAAATGATCGATACGGCTTGGCCACTCGCCAGTCCATCTGGTGTCGCCGGCTTCGGCAAAAAAATATACAGCTTGTGTTGCTAGCGTAGGAAATACCATCACTGACATGTATACCGTTGTACACCAAGCAAAAAGCATGAATCGTAGAATGTAGTTTACACTAGCACTGTGGGCTCGATGGGTTCGACAATGCCTAATATAAGCAGCTTAGTAGGGCTGAGGGATATGCATGGAATCGATTGTCACGACAATCCGATAGTGTCGACAGTTTAGATGGCCTTGTTAGCCTAGAGAGATTCGATGAGGCCATTTAAGGCCATACCTGGTGTCTTAATGATAAGTTGTGACGAAAAAATATAAGTATGAAGATCATATCATAATGTTCAAATCGTGTTTACCCAAATCCCGCCCTGTATCTGTCAGAGATTCAAATTAACCGAATCGTATAATTTCTCAAGAGTAATTTGTTTGAGTAAATCATAATATAAAATAACGTGGAAAGCACTCTCACTTGTTTAGGTAGTATAACACAAACATAATCATTACAAAACGCGATTTAGATGTGCGTGTTGATACATATATGCTGTTGGTACTTAACGTTCTAATTAATTAATTCTTATGTAGAATAACTAAATACGTTATGTGATGAAACCAAAAGCTTTATTGAGTTATATAGATGCTTACGACCAACAGTAGTTTTATAACTAACCTTATCTCCTTTAAACTAATTTTATGTAATTAAGCAGTTATCATCATCATCAACAACAGATAATTAAATGAGGCGTGCACAAGTTTCCTGACGATGTTTTACTTCACCGTAATACCGCAGGATACCGTACATACAATTTTTAAAATTCGAAAAAACATTGACACGTGACGGGATTTGTACCTCCAGTTCAGAAAACAGTCCACACTAACGAAACACCGACACTCTTAGACATAAGTACGCAGATCTTTTAATATCATAATAGTAAATATATTATCATGATCAGTTATGTTATTAGTTTCGTTTCACAAACTACTTTTTAAGCAATCATGCGATACGACATGTTCATTACAAATTAGGATACGGACCTTATATGTTGTCGATACTTGTATTATTTACCTAAGATGTTAGATGTAAAAGAAAACTATTTAAATTAAAAGAAATCCCAAGTGTGAAATATGTCTTGCGTATGAGATAACATCAAGAGATCTTGCTCTCTATATACACTTAGTAGTCGTACGAATATGTGTAAATACGTAAAATTATCTGCTATATTATACACCGCATTGTTTCAAGCCGCACATCAAGATCATGTTTATTGTAATCATTGTATGTCATGTCACTTTATAAATGCCCGAGAATTAAATTTAAACACGTATGAAATTTACCTCAAACAAACGAAATAAGATTACCTTTATGTCATTCTCAGTCAGGTATTACAATTGTGCGCTTATCCAACTTTTGAGTCTCAGTCATAAGTTTGCATTAAAAAAAGTTTAGCATAAGTTAGTTTTGAAATGTTTGAATGAAGAACAAAGAGTCTAAATTAAAAAAAATACTGATGTCATTTTTTTATTTAGTGTATGAGACTGGCCAAATACAGCAGAGCTGTTCAGCACAGAGTTTTAAAACAAATGAAGAACAAAGGTTGTTTATAAAAAAAAAACAAAAAAAAGTGTTCGTTCGAAATAAAAGAACAATGTAGGAGACTAGCCAAATACAACAGCACAAAAGAGGTCAGCATAGAGTTTTAAAACAAACGCCGATCTATTTCATCGGAACATAAATAACGGGAACATATCACGTCGCGTTGGCCACGTCCTATATGTGACATATGGAGCGACATCTGACCAACTGATTAATTGACTTTTGGGTTCGTCGACCGATAAAGTACACAGGGTGTTGTATTTTTATCCCGCCTCCGTGGAGACGTCGCTACGCGGAATTCCTAATCGTAGATTATGATAGTCGGTGCGAAAAATATTTCAAAGTGACTCAGGATATAAATTATGAACACAAAAGTTAAATACACTTTTTATTTAATGAGATTTTTTTTATATAGGTAATATTTGTCACTTCAATATCGGCTATTACTACTACAGCATTTACACTTTTATTTTATGTTTGAATTTAATTAGTTTTGTAAAGTATAACAGTATGTTATAATAATAGTAAATAAACCGATATTTCAAAACAATACATAAGATTGGTTATACTGGCGAGTAATGCCGTTGTTACGTAAATGTTACAAAATAATTTCAAATTAAAATTCAAACTAGTTCATCATCATTTAACCCCTTACCTGAAAAATTTTAATCATATTATGTCATATCAGCTCGACAACTTTATATGCCTCAAAATTTTAAAATATATATAACAAATCGCGTACTACACTGACATCCACTTTATCAGATGGTCAAATAAAAAAAAGCAGACGACTGCACACATGTTAAGTGCCCCGGTTACTAAAACCGCTTTAAAAGGGAAAAGTTTTTATTGTATGGCACCTAGAATTTATTAAACAAGTTACCTAAAACAATAAAAGACGCCAACTTTGAAATATTCAAGAAGAAACTTTTTAATTTTCTAGTCAATAAAGCATATTATAGTGTTATTAAATTTTTTAATGAAAAAATATTTTAATATGATTATTATTAATGTCAAAATTTCGACTCAACACCTAACTTATTATTACATTGACTTATTTTAGATGTTTATACAAATTTAAAAATTATTTAATGTTGACTTTGTATTTTATTGTTAAAATTAATGTTTTTTTTTTGAACTGACATCCAGTTTGACATTGATATTGTAATGTATTCACTCATTATGAAATTTTGGATTATTTTAAACCTATCTTGACATATTTATATATTTGTACGCCTTTCAGAGGCAAGACATAGTGATACTATTGTATAATTGTTCCACCTTGAGTGTATGACCTATGTTTAACAAATAAATTGAATTGAATGAATTGAAACATTTACACAGCCCCATCTAGCCGCATGTAAAGCGTTGAGCTTATAGTTAGAGTACTTAATACTTGATAAATATACTTTTATATTTTTCTTGTGTAAATACATACATATTATATATAGTAACACCCAGACCATTACAAATAGACATGTTCATGTACACAAATGTGTGTAATGCTCGGAGATCGAACCCGGAACCCTTGGTGTTGCAGTCGACGTCTTAACCGCTACACCAAATGGGTCGTCAACTACATACATAATTACTCCCAGACCATTACAAACAGATATGTTCATGCACACAAACGTTTGTAATGCTTGGAGATCGAACCCGGAACCCTTGGTGGTGTAGTAGCCGACGCGAGACGTCGGCTACGGCTACACACACCACATAGATGTTCGTATATATAAATAAAAAAATCACTTGCTGTTAAAAATCTTCTACGTCTAGTTTCACTAATTAAGACGTTCTCAAAAACAAACTATTTCTAACTATCTACAAACAAATTAAAGTCTAGCGTGACGTTTATAGCACTACTCATCGTTATACAAGTTACAAATACATTTTACATAATATAAAACTCGAAAACACTCTTACATTTATATTTAGAGAAAACCTGGCATAAAGAAAGCTATTATCGTTGCCACACCACAAGAGATCATTATAAACTACGCGCAAAAATCTAGACCTAGTCGTTTACATATAAATAAAATTGTCTGTAATATTGAAATAACTATTGTTTTCTTATTGCATAATATATATATATATATATCTTTTATTTCAGAAAATACTTTGTTTTCAAATTTATGCATGAAGAAGCAAATGCAATCAATATTACAAACAGACACTACATTTTTATTTATATGTATAGCAATATATATATTCGCTACATTAACGTATCAATATCTTTGTTTTTTATTCTTGATCCATATTGTAATTGAATAGTTTCCTCCAAAACCATGATAAATATGTCGCAAGTCATTAAAAACAGTTGACGTCGATAAATCTTCGCGCGACCCATGAACAAGTTACTCATCTATTTAGGTTAACAAAACGATATCATGAATTAAATTTCCTTGCTTACGTTTACCATGTGACAATATATTCGAAGAAATATATCATCAGGAATAAAATTCATCGTAAGAAAATTAAAATTACCGACATAGCTCGCTGGACCATTGAATATAGGAGCAGACGAGTTCTGCAGTGGACACCGCGTGTTGGCAAGCATAGCGTAAGCCCTACTAGCCTGGATGGATGGAGGTGATGGCTGAATGAAACAAGCGAATGGCCGGGATATATGCGCAAAATGGGACCCTATGATGAGTATGGATTTTGATGGAGTGGACCTAAAAAATATGGACGAAATCTGACAGGTACGAGTAAGTCATGGCGGAAAAAGGGTCTAAAATGTTATTCCAAGTAATAGTAGAAACAGAAAGCATTCCAAATATTTTTCTTTTCGATTACCGTATAGTCTTCTATTTTGGTTTTTCTTTTCCATAAAATACGGGCGTTGAGTTGGTAACTCCTGCCCCGGACTTTTCATCGAGTTACGGATCATTTGGTCAATCAATATTCAATCATTTCATTGGGAAATCAATTGAATATGGAGTAGGAAACCCAAATAAAAAAGAACATCATAGAGCTATAAAACACTTTTTCACTTAGAGACGGGGCATCGTTTAACCCGAAATTATTTCAGTTGCAAAAATAAATGAGAATTTGGCGTAGCGTTAGTTTGAAAAAGGCTCCCGTGGCGTACAATATGTCTGTACTTTAAATTCTCGAAACCGTCCGCAAGTATTTTTCTTTCTATTTTAGTTTCATCAGTGTCAGAAACGTAAACAACCAATGACAGGCCAAACACATCGAGGAACGCTTTTTTAATTTATAAAAGGTTCCCGCCGTGCTTTTTCATGCTATCGATAGCACACAATGAATAGTTCTTTGTGTTCTATATAAAAACAATTAATTACAAGTCACTGGGGTGGATCATATTTGAATACCATGTTTACGTTTGAAAACTTGTAGTTTTTGTTTAATATAATTTATCAATACCTTAAACTTTATGATCTATATACCTTACCTTAGGACCTAGTAGGATCATTTATGAGTTTGAGTTCAACCGATGTCATATATTTATATTAATTTTTTGGTTGTTCATAACCAATGTCATAAAATATGTTACACATTGTTTATGTTTCACTTTCGGTTCGATCCTTTTATTAAATTCTGAGTTTCGGTGATTTGCAATAGTGTAGTTTTAAATGAATTGTGAATGATTTTCCGAACACTCATTTCTCTAAGATGTCTTGTCTCTATTAAGAAGCATTAATAAACAGCGAAGTAATTCAAACACACAAAAAATATACTCATATTCGATATCAATGTGTTGAGATACTTTTTGTTCAAAAAGCGTTTTTACTTACCTATTACACAAATTAACTGATAAACCTGCAACACAACCGAGACACTCTCCAGGCCTACCTGTAACAATAAAAAATATATTCAAAATTAGTAACTTTGTCTAGTAGGTAAATAGATGAAAGAAACCTCTTATAAGTATAAATCGCTTTTCCTTAAAAACTAATAACTTATAATAAGTACAGTTTATGGAGCTTCTCGTGGTACACAAAATAATACAAGAAATATAACTATAATATAGTAAATATATTAATCTCTCAACTACTTTTAGGCACAGTCTGCTACACTAAATGATATAAAAGTTGAAGGCACATCTCACTCATGTTTTTGGACGTGACCTATAAGAAACGCCTATTCAAAGCTCATTGAAGATTCATGAGAATTTTATGAGGGAAGATTGATTTATACTCTAATATTGGTGTTCGCGAAATATTCTGCCACTTTTGTACATAGCTGTTTCAGGCTGGAGGTATTATAGGTTAATGTTGTGTTGAAAAAGTTAGCTAGAAAAAATTGAATGGAGCATCAGACGATAGTTTTTCGATCTTCATAGAATATCCTTTAAGTGAGAGGTTTCTAATTAAAATAGCTATTTTTTATAAAAATATCACGTTATCTGGCTCATAATGGAAGACCTTTTTTCAACAGCAGACATCGAAAAGTGGAAAAGATTGTGGGAATATTAGGCTTCTCAACAAACAAAAGAAAACTGTAGAGATGATCGTTCACGATTGTCATCGATATATTACGTTGCCCCTTGTTAACATTAACCAAAATTTAATATTCTCAATTTCCTTGTATACAATACCAAGTCTGTAGAGCTGTCACGACTCACATTCCAAACAGTATCCACAGTAACTTGAAATACTTAGATTTATGTCATTAAAATACTAGTTTTATTTACTTAGTGTATTTTCGGGACAATATCTAGTTTACTGTGTAAGAAAAAGATAGCCTAATAATACGGCGCTGGGTTTAAAATACGAATCAGAATATAAGTATTAAATAACATAAGATACAGATTAAAAGAAAACTAAATTAGCAAAGCAATAAAATGGTTTTGGGTAGAGCTATAACCATAATAAAATATTATAATGTTGTTATTTGAGCTTTAACTATAAGCCATTTATATGTAAAAGAAGTCATAATGTACTCAATACTTTATTATAGCACCTCAAAAATAAAAACGCTTTGACGGTCTATTGATTCAAAATAAAACTCAATATTGTAAGGCCATATGTTGAATCTCTCAGAAAACATCTAAGGTTTCTGTATCTCACAGGTTTCAACATCATATTTACTTCAGCATAGCCTCATTCATATTAACCGAGAAATTAATTATCAAATGAGGAAAGGTTTTGCTTTTATAAGACTTTATATATCGCCATAAAATTATATCAAAATATAATGATATCGTTAGCATCCTCACTCCGAGGTATCTCATAGTATAGTGAGGCAGCTTATCATATCCCTATTAGGGTCCTTACTTGGGACTTCAAATAAAAGAGAGGCTGTAATTTAAGGTTTACTTGTGAACGAGACCGAATACAAGAATGGAATCGCTACCGGTGCGTACGCGGTGTTAAGCCAAAGTGTCTTAGTGGCGGGGATCCTGGATGACTGCCCGCGGATCGCCGATGATCACCGATCGATGCCGATCCCTCCCGAAGCCGCCCTCCCTCCAACATCCCATAAGAAGAAGACCAGACCCAACCAAACCGATGACCAGGATAAGATGGTGTGAGCTACCTCTACAACCCCAGAACAGAACTGCCAACCGTCCCAATTTTCTCATATGACGTAAAATTTAAAAATTGCCGCCTTCTTTTATTGCTATAGCAAATTATTCACGATTGGGCTGAGCACAACGCCCCAGCGACACGCCCCATGGCCGTTCCACGACTAGCTCCTGGCAACATTCCAGACTACCTACTGACAGTTCTTTTTTTAATAGTCTACAAGAAAATTAATTAATAACGCGTCACACGCGGACTAATCATGCAAAATATATTGCGGGGCAAACAGTTTAAATATCATCATCATCATCATCATTATCAGCTCATTTAACGTCCCCACCGAGGGGCACGAGCCTACCCGTATAGGGTGATTAGGCCTTAGTCATCCACGCGGGCTCAGTGCGGATTGGACGACTTCACACACAACCTTCGAATCTCTTCGCAGGCGTGCATGAAGGTTTCCTCACGATATTTTCCTTCACCGTATGAGCGTCGGATAACGTACATATATTTTCGAAAATTCGAAAATACATTGGTACTTGTCGGGATTTGAACCACAGCCCTCCCGGTAGGAAGGCGACAGTCCACACCACTGAGCCACCGACGCTACTTTTAGACAGCTTAAATATGCATGAGGTTAAATATACTGCTGAAATGAAAATCTGATAAAAGAAATGGACTAGTGCCCTCCTTCCAATTTCTTTTTTTCCTCCACTCTCATTGAGGCTAATAGTTCATAGTACAGACTTACTCTTAAGATATTCAAATTTCCTCTTTAACCTGATGCAGTTCATCCGTGTATAGGTCTCTCCACTGTTTTGCGCAGGTCGTCCCGTTCTTCCTCATTCCTCATCAAGCCTCCACCAGCGACTCCGATATCTAAATATATCCACCTAAAGGTATGATCAGTTCCAAAGTTGAGAAGTTTCAAATTATTATTCTCAGGAGGGATTCCGGTTCACGATAACGCAAGTCGAGTAACTCGTATCGGTCTTCGGATGGGGAAAATAAAACGAGTCCTTCTGAACTTCGGTAGGAAAGTTTATCCCTACCTTGCCGTGCGTGTTGGCGACCTAACATGATCCACAAACCTTGAGGCCTTCATAACCAGTGGCGTGCACAGAGCTTATGAGTAGGGTATGCAATTGTTTATGGTTACAAATCTGAATAGGACAGTGGGCGAATAAGTGGGAATAATTAAATATGTTGGGGATTTTCCGGGTTGTCTGAACGCACAGCGCTGCTTATTTGCATATATGGAATGCACGCCACTACCCATAGCGACGTCTTAAATATGATGCAATCTTCACATGTCAATACACAACCAAACAAAAGGGCACTAAGTGACACCAATTTCATAACAAAATCACTGAAACCCAAACAATCTAACGAGATGCGCTCCCGATACAAATAAACACCGGTCTTTACAGTTTTGTGCACCGAAACCGCTTTGAAAAGCTCAATTCATTTCCGATGGGCGCACTTTATTTCACGTTAACCTTTGCTATTGTAAAATGACCCCTAACTGTTCCGGTTAAAGTGCACGGTGCAAGGCGGTGCACATCTGGCTAACGGCCAGTCGGTCACCTGTTGCAAGAGGGATATCTCCGCAACTGAATGATGGCGACAGTGGCAAGGAAGTGATCTCCCGATAGTTCACCTATATTCCAGATTTAAGCAAACTTTTGGTAGTTCGAAAGATTTTTAAATTAAGGAACTGAATCTTAAGGTTTAAAAAGAGTTATTTTATCGGTAAGATTTCGCAATGAACAATATAAGTTGGATACCTTTTATTAATAATTTTAGAAAGGATAAAACCAGCTAACTGTCCATCTGTTAGTAATATATAACCATTGCAGCAGGATTTTTATTTATTTTGTAATGCGCACGCTAAGACAAGTTGTCTTAAACAACCAACATAAAGTATTGATTAAAGTTGAAGTAAAATAAAAATTTAAAGATTTTATAATTTATGAAAGTAAAGAAAAAAATAATTTTGTCTATTGTAAAAGCGTTTTAAAACACCATTGAGCGTCGGTCGCTCAATGGTGTGGACTGTCGCCCTCCTACCGGGACGGCTGAGGTTCAAATCCCACCACGTACCAATGTGTGTTCAAATTTTCGAAAAATATATATACGTTATCCGACGCTCTTACGATGAAGGAAACATCGTGAAGAAACCTGCGCACGCCTAGGAAGAGATTCAAAGGTCGTGCGTGAAGTCGTTCAACCCGCACTGGGCCCTCGTGGACGACTAAGGCCTAATCACCCTATACGGGTAGGCGCGTGCCCCCGGTGGGCACGATTAATGATTATGATTATGATTGTAAAAGCTCTTCAGTGGTTTTGGATTGCTGCAAAAGAAAAGTCCAAATAAATTCAATAGCATTAATCAGTAATATTTCTATCAACAAAAACATTCAGAAAATGAAAATGAAAAGTGTTTATTCAGTTTAGGTCCTTATAGAATACTTATGAACGTCAAATGAAGCTACCACTGGTTCGGGAGGTAGTTTCCCACTGAGAAGAAACCAGCAGATTGTTCCCTCATATCATATACGTAGCAACAATATTTCCGAAACTCCGTTTTAAGAAATTGTCGGAAGCAAAGGTATCCATGACGACGGGCGTATATTGTGACGAAGTATATTGATGATATCAAAGGATCCGTATCAGTATTGGAAAATGGTACGTGACGTCCAAAAGGGGGTTGGGATTTTGCTCTCGTACTTAAGGTATTACGATCAAACTTCAAGATAGTTATTTGTGACGATTTCTATAGAAAGCTTCGTTTTAAAACCTAATCGTGCGATTTTTCCTAGTTTGGTTAGGGCACTGCAGGCTTGAATCACCTGATTGTCCGAAAATAAAGATAATTCAGTGCATCGGAGGGCACGCTAAGCCGTCGGACCCGGCTATAATGTTAGGATGGTAGTCGATATCACCCACCAATCCGCATTCAGCCCGTGTGGTTGGTTACGGCCCAATATCAACAAAGCTATGCTGTATGGGGAGACCTGTGCCCTACAGATGACCTTTATAGGCTGGTAAAGACGATGATGATGACGGTAATAAACAACGTTTCAAAACTTTACCGATTATGGTTTTCATGTTCATGTAATACTGCACGGGGAACAAATTTGGAAAAGTTGGTGCTGTGTCCGTTTTTTTCAAACATACACAAAAATTGTCTAATAGTATTGGCTTTTTCGAAACAACTATTAATATTTACCGTCAGAATCAGGTAAACTAACGTTTCTTCCAGTTGATTCATACTTATATTATAAATATGACAGTGTCTGTTTGTCAGTCTTTCACAAAAAACGTTTCAAACGTGATTTCTAAAGTGGAAAAGTTGAAGGAATAGAAAGTCACTTCCACAAAATGGAAGGTAGAAGTTTGTACGGAGCACTCCGCAATAAAGAAAGAAAGTTAAAAATTGGTATACGGACCATATGATCGTAAATCTTTTTTCGAAAATCAGCCCAAAAGCCTTAAAAAATAGGATGATATTTAAATTTATATGCTATTTTAATATATTTCTTTTACATTTTTCTTCATTCACTCTTGTTCATTCTCTCTGAATACAAAAGAGCATCTTTACATTATCTTGAATCTTCTCGACAAGTCTTCAACATCATGTTTTATAAATTAAAAGTCGACCCATTATCGTCATTCTAGGCCATCCCTTTGTGATTATTAATTACCTTTTAGGAATGCCTCCATTCAGAGCGTTTTCGGAATACAATTTGCTTCGGATAGACTAAGGGCAAAAAAGCATTTACGAAATGTTGACGCTTAGTATTTCGCAATAAAATCATACATACATACTTAGAGATTTTTATTCTCTTAAAAAATGGAGTTTGTATATCAAAATAATCACTTTATCCTATATGCATTATAATGTATGAATACTCGTTCAAAGCAAAATACATAAATATAAAAATGACAGTCTGTTTTAGCTCATTCCTAGAACAGCTGGACAGATTTTGATGGGACTTTTGAATCTTAATGTAATAAAGAATAAAAAAGCACTGCTCTTTCTTAAGATCTTGCAAGTACTATCTCAAACCAGCCTGCCTAAGAAAGAGATTAATCTCTACTTCTGTTGAGTAGGCTTAAGGCCTGCTATTTAACGTACTATTTTTGGCGACCCGACAAAAATTTGATCTGTACAGTGGGTTATAGCCCCATAATTTAATGATACTTGTAAATAATAAATACAAACGGGTCGAAACATTTGTACAGCAATGAACTGTCAACTTAAGTAGTGTCTTTCAAGATGTATGAATACTGTAAATTTTAAATTAAACTATTTTAAGCGTTCTGTCTGTCGACTCATTATTAAGTTGTGCATGTCCGTGGCAGCCTTTAACTAAGTCAACACTGAAATCATGTATTTATAGATATAAGTTTATAATTGTATGGTGTTTGTTTTGTTGCCTGTCCTAAATAAATAAAAATAATAAAATGTAAACTATCTGTCTTTATTTCTCATCTTCGTTTTGCTGACGATATCGTCATCGTGGCAGAGTCATCGGAAGAGCCTGCGGAGATGCTGAACAGCCTTAATGAATCTTCCCGACGAGTTGGGCTTGGCATGAATTTGGACAAGACGAAAGTCATGTTCAACAGTCGTGTCATGCCACAACCGATATGCGTCGATGGCGTCCATCTCGAGGTTGTGCAGGAGTATATCTACCTGGGCCAAACCATCCAACTTGGCCGGTATAACTTCGAGAGGGAGGCTAGTAGGAGGATTCAGTTGGGCTGGGCGGAATTCGGTAAGCTACGTCATGTCCTAACGTTAATATTCCGCAATGCTTAAAGACAAAGTCTTTGAGCAATGCGTCCTACCCGTGCTAACATACGCAGCTGAGACATGGACACTGACTGCGGGATTGGTTCATAAGTTCAAAGTCACTCAACGCGCAATGGAGCGAGCTATGCTCGGGGTCTCTCTTAGGGATAAGATCAGAAATGATTTAATCTCAAGAGAACTAAAGTTACCGACATAGCCCGACGGATCAGCAAGTTGAAGTGGCAGTGGGCTAGTCACGTATGTCGCAGAACCGATGGCCGTTGGAGCAAACGAGTTCTGGAGTGGAGACCGCGTCTTGGCAAGCGTAGCGTAGGACGCCCTCCGGCCCGATGGACCGACGACTTGCGAAAGGTCGCTGGTGGAAACTGGATGAGAAAAGCGGAGGACCGGAATGTCTGGCGCAAAATAGGGGAGACCTATGGCCAGCAGTGGACTGCAATAGGTTGAAGAGAAACTATCTGTATTTAAGCTATCATAGACCACCGCTGGAGACAGGACTCCCCCGTTTTGCGCCAGATATCCCGGTCCTCCTTTCTTATCCAGACCCCACCAGCGGCCTTTCGCAAGTCGTCGGTCCATAGGGCTGGCGTCCTAGGCTACGCTTGATACGTAAGATGTTAACATTAACTCTTATGTTTATATTCTATAGGCAGACATTTGACTGCCATCTCACCTGATGGTAAGTGATGATGACCCCGACGTGATTAGAAACAGTCTTCTCACTCTTGCCTTCAAGACGGCCATTTTGTAATGATCGGGGAACACATAAGGAGGCAAAGAGTTCAATTCCTTTGCGGTACGCATTAGGAACGAGGCATCATAGCGGGCTGTGCGGACTAACTTAATAATAAATACAATATAATTAATGGCGCTATCATCAAATACCCACTCGCCTGTCGCAAGATCGTGTCCGGTCCTCATTCAAAACTATACAAGATCCAAGCTCCCTCAGCTACTGAATAATAGACATTGAAAGGAAGACCCGATGTCCGGGAAAATGCTAGAAACATCGTCCGTGCGACTTAACCGTACCGTAAGTGGTGCATGCCTCAACGTGTTGCAAGTTTAATGACCGACCCACTACCTAGAACATTGGGCAATTCGCGATTGAACTGTTCTAAGCATTAAAATATCACTGTTTTGATATATATATCCATCCATTATTCTATATAAAACACTTTTTTAAAAGAGTGACTACTGAGTTTCTTTCTCGATTCTTCTCTTTAGAAAACTACAGTACGAACCAGTGGTAGCTTCTTTGACATTCATAAGTATTCTGTAAGGCCCTAAACTGAATAGACTTTTTGATTTTGATTTTGACAGGGTCACAGGTTGGTCAAGTCACTTAGAGTAGATTGATATCCGCAATACCCTGTCACACTATGACAGACAGACACTTTTCACGCTACGTGTGCCTTTTTAATCTCGACTCTCGTATCTGTCCATATATCTTTTTATTCATTTCGCGACCACACCCGTGCCTTCGTCACTTCGCCTCGGAGGCTTTGCTAGATTTATGTGGTACGTGTTCGAGATACAGAGGTCAATATTCGTGACGCCCTTTGTGGTGTGACCGTTAGTGGATACGTGCTTTCAGTGGGCAGTTAAGATCGGATATACCGTGAATCTAAATCCATTTTTTATGAAACAATTTTACCGATGGTTATTGGCAAGCGTAAATATTGGTAAATTTTATATATTTTTTTAGTACTATATAATAATCGTTTATTTCGGATACAGTAATTATCCATATGGGTTAGTAGTAACTTAAAAAATATTGTTATTACATTTTAATTAATACTATATACTTATACTTACATAGTTTAAAAGTTATATTGCTACTACCGATCTATGGTTCTCTGATTAGAAAATAATTATTTTCATTAAAATTTTTGACAAATAAACGACCCATCTGACAATTCACCTGATATTTAGTAATATTACCTATGGACAATTGTACTCTAAAGAAACAAGAGTGCATTGCCAAACTGAAGGAGAGAGTAAAGTAAACAGGACGGTCAGTTCGCTCACCCGGTGGTAAGTGATACGCCTGACCATGACAGATGAAGTGTTGGTGGAAATCAATAACAGCACCTATCAATATCTTCCTCCATCACTGCCCTGCGCCCGTCTCTGTAACGGACGACAGATGTAAACTTGCATTTAGTTCCGATAATTACACAATACATTGGTGAGTGGCGGGATTTAAACCGACACCCTCCAGATTAGAAGGCAACAGACCACACCAATGAACCACCGACACTCTCATAACATACGGTAATTAACATACCTACGTTTTGACTTAAAGTAATAAATAAAAAAACCCTCCCGAACTCAACTATTTTATTTTCTGAAGGAGCGGAATGAGACTTAATAATTTGTTAATAGATATCGAAAAAAGAATACAAATTGAAAAACAACATTGGCGCGGTTGTAAAAATATTATTTGCCAGTTTCTCCGCTTTAGGCGCATCCAATCAAGCAATCGAAGCGGCCATATTTCTCACTGACCGATACTGAAAATATGAAATGTTTTTTTATTGAGCCCTTAAATGGTTCTGAGTGCTACCAACGAATAAGTTTTACATTTTTGTTCCTCTTTTTATCACTGTTGGATATATTTTTACGAGGTTTCTGTAAAAATTGCTGCAAGAACTTTATGCCTTTGCAATTTTCGCTATTTTCGTTACTTACTTTAATACAAAATAAAGATAGTAACATATCAGGAAACCATAACAAAATCCATGCTATCATTCCATAATGAATAAATATAAAACAGCATAGATACATAAAATGCCTTCTGGACCCAATTTAATCATTATGTACACCTTATACATAGACTGTTGTGGGGCTCAGCTGCCGACATTAATACAATATTTGTACTACAAAAAAGAGCTATTCGTTTTATCTACAACCTTAGACACCGTGACTCTCTTAAGGAACTTTTTAAAGAAATAAATATAATGACTATAGCATCACAATATATTTATGAAAATTTAATTTACGTGCGTAAATACTCATACCTTTAAAAAATTGTGACTCACACAATTTTAATACTAGGAATAGAAACAAACTTGCTGTTCCGGACTTGAGACTACATAAAGTAGGTAAATCTTTTATAGGAAGATGTATAAAGTTTTTCAATAAGGTACCGCAGAATATTGTCGAGTTACCTTTACACATGTTTAAAGCTAGAATAAAAAACCACCTTTCTAAAAAAGGGTACTACACTATTGACGAATATTTATGTGATAAAAATCCTTGGTCTTAAATTGCTCAGCTATTTCAGTGTTTATGATATATTGTTACATTAAGTAATTGTTTTTAAAAAAGGCTACACTGTTGAGTTTTCTTGGGTGCTTCTTTCTCAACAGGCCAATCCACTGAAGCGCTTTTTTTTCAAAGCATCAAAATTCATATTTTTAGTTTAGTATTTTTAATTGTTTTTTATTATATTATATTTTTTGACGTTCATAAGTGCTTTTTGTAAGCCTAATTTGAATAAAGAATTTTGAATTTGAATTTGAATTTGAAAGACATTTTGTTTAAAATTACAATGTATAAAATTACTTACCTACGTATATAAATATTTTAAAGTAATTATATAATAATATTATATTATAGAGCGTCGGTGGCTCAATGGTGTGGACTGTCGTCCTCCTGCCGGGAGGCTGAGGTTCAAATCCCGACACGTACCAATGTATTTTCGAATTTTCGAAAATATTGTACGTTATCCGACGCTCTGACGGTGAAGAAAAATATCGTAAGGAAACCTGCTTACGCCTGTGAAGAGACTCAAGGGTTGTGCGTGAAGTCGTCCAACCCGCACTGGGCCCGCGTGGACGACTAACGCCTATACCCTATACGGGTAGGCTCGTGCCCCTCGGTGGGGACGTTTAATGAGCTGATGATGATGATTATACTATGTAGGTATTGTACTATGTAACCCCTATACCAATACAAACAGACTAAAACGACAAATATTCGTACAGATAAGAGATCGAACCCGGAGCACTTGGTGTAGCAGCCGGCGTCACAACCATTACACCAAATGGCTCGTCCTATAACAGCCTAAATTCCACCTTGAACATTTCGCTGTAACCGACAAACTGCTAACAAACAGATCCTTAATTGTGTGCGGCCATTGTTACTAAAGTCAATGCGTAATTAACCCGAAAATGAATAATTTATGTTTAATAATAGCTTCGCCGATGAATATTACAAGCGGGAGGTTGCCACGGGATGCGTGACGTCACAGTGACGTCAGCTATTCCTGGACGCGTCGCCGAACTAATTTGAGGCGATCGTGTCGAAGGTTTTATGATTAGCAACCAATGTGTTCACGTGTTGCTTTTATTTCTGTCTTTGTCTTATTTCTAATTGGTAAAGACTGAAAAAAAGACCACGACATGTTTGTGGCATTTGCTTATTATATTTTTCTTGGAGAGTCTAAAAAAGAAAGTAAAAAAAGTCAAAAGCCTTTTATTTGCGTCAACACAGGTGGTGGCATAATAAAACAGAGGCCCAGTCTGTTTAAGCTGCTCGCAGGAATGCAAACATAATCTAATAAAAATTATTAGAGTTTTCGTAAAAGAAAAATTACAATAATATCATTCTCAATAACAATGTCCAATTAAATTATTATAGTACGTAAACAACTTTATTAAATCTCTATCATATTCTATCAAAGATAAATAACTTAGTCAATATAACGAGAAGTTTTGTCAACAAAAAATATGAAGACAATGCTTAAACACAACTTTTTCATTAAACAAATATGTATTTCCAAATACGAAGCACACGAAAAGCACACTAACTTTCCCTTAGAACGTCAACGACTCTTTTATTTTATTTATTTCGTACTTTGACTGAAAGCTAAAAAAAAAGACAAAAATGAGCAATAAGTACAATAAAACTTATCTCTAAAACAGGTTTCTTCCAGCAGGCCGAAAAAATTTAAAGAAAATGAAAATCATAAGCAATTCGAGCGGTAGACGAATGTCCATGCACAAAATCACTATTATAAAACATAGTCGCTTTTTCTGTCCTATGTGCGCTTAAATCTTTAAAATTACGCAACGGATTGTGATGCGGTTTTTTTAATAGATAGACTGATTCAAGACCAAGGTTTATATGTATAATCCCATCTATTGAATAGTGGAGAAATACTGTTATTTTTAATGCGATATCGTTGAAATTTTCATTTTTGCCGCTTACTTTGCAAACGTAGGGTGAACCCTACGAGATTTATCAAAATAATGTACTAAGTATTGTACACATTTAAAAGGTCTACAGAAAACTCCGCTATACATCTATCATCTAACATTTTTTTTGTCATTTACTTTCTACAACGAATAATGGAAAATTCCAAAACGATTTAAGCCAATACAGCATTAATCCTCATCCAATTCATTTCTTTGAATATATTGTTGATTTAATATAGATCTAAATGGCCCTTTACAGCATATGATTTCAATGAATATTTTCGAAGATATTACAGACTTAAAATTTGCAGTACGTAGCGTTTGCGGCGGTACCAACCGACCGGGGAGGCTGGAGCGTGCTCGTACCTATTACGAATATCACCATTGCACCCCGTACGAAGCAGGGGCAGGTCGCTAGTACTCTATAATTGCAAAGCACATTAAAAGAACAGATTTTCGTTGTGTCTGGATTCTTCGTGGCATTTAATGGGGTAATATCGCATAAAACAGGTCCAATAATTTAAAGTATTTACAAAAGCATTGTGTACCCTACCGTCATTACCACGATTCCAATCCGTACAGTCAACAAGACTGCGGCATTGCGTAATTACGCGAGCACACAGAGACAAACAATTTTACAACACAAGCGACAAGAGCAAACTTGCTTTACCTAATCGCAAACTTCGTCAAGAAACAACATATGTATAAAATGTCATCGTGAGATCTACATTTGAGTCGTCAACATTTTAGTAAACACTAATATTGACTTTGTTTCATCTTGAGTTTAAAACCATGTTTTAAAAGCTTAACCTTTACATTATCTGAGGGATTATATTTCCAAACATATTCAGAAAGAAACTAAGTTTTTTCTGTTTTTCTTTACTTAAAAAAATACTAAACATTATTTATTTAAGTTTGAAAGTGAAGGGGATGGTTATTTTGCTCATCTAGCGGGAAGTGTCACGCCTGACCATTACAGAGTAATATTGAAGTAGACAAATAACTCAAAACGTATGAATCAACTTCCTCTGGATACATTTCCGGAGCGATACGACCTGGGGGGTAACCACAATCACTTAAAACAGTATTGTTATAATGATAGGTACGTCAGCATTTTATAGGGCCGGTAACGCATTTCTGGGACCTGGGGTCTTGCAAATGTTCATGGGCGGCGGTGTTACTTACCATCAGGTGAACCGTATGCTCGTTTGCCTCCTGTTCAATATATACCGTCAACACCTGCGCCCGTCACTCAGTGCATACCTGAACACTTCTATTTCACAGGACGATATATTGCACTGTTGTGTTACCTACCTAGACGACTCAGTATCGAATCTACCACGTCGTAAACACTTTGTTTGTACCTAGTAACATCTAAACGGCTTACAAATCCGTCAAGATTCCAAGTATTATAAATTACACCATATACCATAGTTATGATCGCAGTATACCAACATCAAACAAGCAAAGCATTCCTTACAATACGCTAAGCGAACACACGTGCTTTAATTTTGCGCCTACGTAAACGAGATTATTTGTGTAAGACATTTTTCCACGTCAGCCTAATACAGTGGTAATTTGATACGTAAATACATTAAACACTGTTTCTCTACAAGAAGATAAGTTTTTTTTGAAGAGTGGGTGATATTTCTATCACAATCATATTTACAAAAAAAAGTTAATATGTTTCGGTCTAGTAAATTGCTTAGGTTTCCCAAGCAATTTACTAAAGATAGATATGAATTCTACAGGTATTTTGCTTTGTTTGAGTCTATTGAAGTCTTCGGCTAGACATTTATACCAGATTATTCGGCAGATATCGCAGTCATATTTGTTAATGTTAATAAACAAACTTAGCAAGTAGGTACCAACCCCCGTACAGTACGTAAATTTGTTTCTGTAATGTAAATCCAAACAATTACACACACATGAGAGATGTGTTCATATAAAAAGTATATAAGCATGTTTATAAAAAATATCCACTGACATTCACACAGCGCCATCTAGTCCAAGTTAAGCGTGAAGCCTGTATTATGGACTAAACAACGGATAAACATACTCATATACTTTTTCTTTTTTGTAAATACATACATATCATGCAAAGAAAACACCCAGACCATTACAAACAGACATGTTCATGAACACAAATGTTTGTACTGACCGGGTATCGAACCCTTGGTGTTGCAGTCGACGTCTCAACCGCAACTCCAAATGGGTCGTCAAATTATCTTTATTCTGTATTTATCTCCATTATTTCGATAGCAGTTGAAACAGTTCAATAGGCTTTAAGCACAGGGTAGATATTTCACAGATGCCTAGCTACAGGAATTCAGGATGCTTAAAACGAACGCTGGTGACGCATCGGTGAACTGCAAACACTTGAGCTCCAGGACCCGAGAAAGGGGGGAAAACGGGGAGTGTTGATCGCAATCCCAACGGACCAGTGAACCGGCAATGATCTGTCTAGATTGCTGTTTCGTATCTGTTTCACACTTGGTGTTCATTCATCATTACACCATTCATGACTTTCATGAGACACTATTTATTTATATATGTATTTAGAAGAAAGCCCTTTCTAATATCGTTGGATTTCACGGTTCAATGCGTACTTCGTACCGTTGGTAGCCTAATTTTGTGTTTCTAAGTGTCTTTCATAGGTGTTAAATTTACATTTAATGATTTTTTACTTTCGTTTTCACAGTATATATTTTTGAATCGTTAACCTACTATGTCAGGAGAGAACCTACTATGATCTTCGCATATTCAAATTTGCATTTGTTAAGTTGCATAACATATAGAAAGTCTTTTCCGTTCTTCTTTTATTTGTTAAAAATGCTGTGTTCAATCTGTTATTGGAATATAAATTAAAAATGTTATATTTTATGCCGTTTTATGGAAGATTTAGTTTGTATTCTGTGGTTGTACCTTACAAAATATCATCATCATCAGCTCATTTAACGTCCCACCGAGGGGCACGAGCCACCCGTATAGGGTGATTAGGCCATAGTCGTCCACGCGGGCCCAGTGCTGATTGGACGACTGCACACACAACCTTTAAATCTCTTCGCAGGCGTGCATGAAGGTTTCCTCACGATGTTTTCCTTCACCGTAAGAGCGTCGGATTACGTACATATATTTTCGAAAACTCGAAACACATCGGTACGTGTCGGGACTTTAACCTCAGCCCTCCCGGTAGGAAGGCGACAGTCCACACCATTAAGCCACCGACACTTTACAAAATATAAATAAATAAATTTCATAATACAGTTAAAAAGTAAAACCCTCTTCGAAGAAGAGATCCATACCATTTATAATACTTATAAATGGTCTGCTAATACAGTGATCTAATATGGGTTTAATTTAAATAAAAATAACAAATGCTTTTCTATGTGTTAGTAGAAAAACTAAAAATCTTGTAAAATATCAATGGACGCTTACTTTTGAAAGAGCAATATTTGCTCAAAATAACTAAGTGAAATGAAAAATTTTAAGAAAAAATAAATAAAAATTATTTTGTAGTACAGACAAAAAGCATAACACCAACAGGCAGAAATGTCATAGCTTTACAAATACGTGATGCAGTTATACCTTAACAAACGACTGCACGCGTTACAAACAATGCTTCTTAGAAATCGCGACTAGAATAACAGAATCTGTTTGAAGTGAAATAATAATTCAATTAAAATGTCTTAACAACCGAATAGAATGCGAGAGACGTTGTTTGACGACCATCTTTCTTGACCTAGATGCTGAAACAAACCATCGTGTCAACTTCAATAAATATTTATGCGATGCTTTAAAATTGATAAAAATGTATTTACATATATATTTGAACATAATATAACAAATTTCAAATACATGTTTATTAAGTACATGCTTCTTAATCAGTTTCAATTACAAGTAAATGTTATATGTTAAACTTTTCTAGACTCTAATNGTCACGGGATTTATTAACAGTTGAGAGTCCTCTTGTATTACTCTGGTTTTGGTGTATTTGAAGAATTACATTGACGTCAGACGATAATAAATTAGACACTGCCTCTTCTCTTTCTACGAGTGCCGTACGAGTAAGAGGCGACTTAGGGAGACAACATTTAGCTGAGAAAGCAGACCTCACGCCTTTGAACTTATAAACGTACTGCTATCTCGCTCTCTACAATAGACCTTTGCATATGTTAGAGTTTGATAACTAAATCTCTCTCTGTCTCTCATCAACCTATTGCAGTACACTGCTAGACATAGGTTTCCTCCTTCACTTTCCTCATCCAGCCCCCACCAGCGACCTTTTGCATGTCGTCGGTCCATCGGGCCGGAGGTCGGTCTACGCTACGCTTGCCAAGACGCGGTCTCCACTCCAGAACTAGTTTGTTCCAACGGCCGTCGGTGTAAAAATAACTGTAGGTCTGTAGGTAGGTGAAACATATTTTATCGGCTCGTTAAGTATTTTCATATCGTAATGTTAATTGATCAAAGGCAGCGCAAATATCAGGGGATTCAGTGGAACATTTTCTGTGCAGCGTTCCGGAGTGTAAATATCAGAATTTACCAATTTCGACGACCGTTTCGTATTAAATTCAATAATGTAAGCTCACTGAATTCAGTTTACGTCCGAAAGCATCGTAATAGTCATGGGGAATTGTCGTTTTGATTTAATTTTCAATTCATTTTGTTCGTAGTACATATTTAATCAATAGAATATTATTGTAGGCTTAAAGTGATTGTGTTTGCGTATAGTATTACTGTTGTGAAATTCTCAACGTGTCAGTGTTGTTGACAGCTTTAAGTGCTGGTATTATAAAACATAGAGTGCCTATGTTCTCTCAAACATGAAGACAATTACAAGTGTTGTATAAACCACCCACCACTATCGATTTTTCGCGAATCTTCGAATCCTCGGGCAGAGTGCGTTCTACGCTAAGCTTATGATACCTATGGAACAAAATTTGGTTGTACTGGTTAGTGGCAGTGCTTTACCTCACTTTTACAAGAACTTGTATTCGTATTGTTAAGCGAAAATATTGAGTTGCCATAAAACTGGTCTATTCTTTGCTAATAAAGACATAACATTTAAAACATACCCCTTAGTTTGCAAACTAGCTCCGCTAATAAGCAAATATTAAAATGGTATTACTGTTTTATATATTTTCGTCAGACTAAGTAAGCGGGTTGTCATTTTAAGTTTGATTGTAGTATCTTTATATGGAATTAAAATGATAGCGCCTTTACTCATGTTATTGGGTGAAAAACGAACCACGTGTACCAAAGTCATTTTGGGAGGCCCACGTTTGTTTGGTCTTATTTATTTTATTTATTCTTTATGCACACATAAACTTAGTTTATAAACAATTACAATTAATAATAATTACAAAGGATTTGGATAACCGCTTGGCGGAAAAAACAGTACCCGAGAAGCAGTACAAAATGCCTTTGAAGAAATTGTTGCCTCCCGTCCAGCTGATTTCTTTAAGACTGCGTTAGCAAAGAGGCATTCATAGTATCAGTGTTTATTTCAATTCATACAAAAAAAAATAATTAAAGAAAAATCGTTTATTTTTTTTCATACAAACCGGCCATTTCATAGGTAAAGACCTCATCTGAAAGAGGCAGATTGAAAGTGCAATGATTTACTTATTAGGGTACAGTTGTTAAAATTAACTACACGGTGACACAAAATACAAAAATATTTTGTATTGAAATCAACCAAAAATAAAACATTTATTGGCCACAAATTACAATGCATATAAACGTAACAAATAAACGTAAATTTATTGTTAAATCTAATTGAGTACATAAATAACACTTTAACTAAAATATATTACACATTTTGTATTTCTATATTGTAACACATATTTGCCACTTATATAAATTAGCTTCAAACAAGCTTAAGCTTTTGAATGATTAGGGTTAAGATTAGGTTTCAGCATTAAGTACAAGGGACAGAGGGGCAATCAAACAAGACAGTACCAAACATACATAAATGATCATTTCTAATTTGTGTAACAAGCGAATGTATTTCTATTCACCACAAAATACCCACTGAAATTACCCTTTAAGCGGGGAATTTGCATAAGATCTCAGTATGGTCGCTATTTGGTCATGAACTTCGTCTTATGAATATTCAAGACATACATATATGTTAGAATAAGCTTGCCAGAGGTTTAAGTTTCGATTTAAATTACACTGTCTTGGTTTAAATCTTGTTATAATTTCAAAATGAAATAAGGTCGTATATACTATATTTTTTTTATTTACGATGGGTTTATGTTTGGGCTCAGTCTCGCCTGACGGTATGCGATGACGAGGCCTATGATGGTACACGTTTACCCAGAAAAAGCCTATTCACTTTTGCCTTGAATACACCGAGGTTATAGGCCTCTGGAAACACAGAAGCAGGGAGGGCGTTCCACTCCCGAACAGTGAACTGAAATTTTCGTCATCTAGTGAGATATAATAACATACTTTAAATTCAAAATTTCAAGTCTGTAGATCATTTAGTTCCAACGTTAAGCGAAAGCAAAGTTTCGCAATTTCGACAGATAGCCACTATAAAAATAGAACTCGTACTTCCCATTAACTCAAAGAGCTGAAATTTGGTACAAAGTTATAATTTTTTACTGAATGTTTTTGGATATATTTATTCCCTGACCCTTACCTCGCCTGCGTCCTCACCTAGGCAAAGGCTGGTTGTGGGGGTAGCATACGATTACAAAGTATTACTTAATTTTGGATTTAACAACGGGGGACAATACTATAAATAGTTACTTAGCTTCGGTAGAAAATAATGTGTTGTATCTTTAAACATAAATAAAAAGTAACGTATGTTAACTTAGCTAGACCTTATGCCTAAAATGCATTAGATAGATGTATCCTAAGTGAATAAAGTAAAAGTGAAGAGTGCTAAAAAGCTAGTATATTTTGGAGCTAAGTGGATTGCGCTGTCCGTCAAAGGCGAGGCTCTATAAACACAACTGACTGATATTTTATGAACGAACATAAAGTATTTTACTGTCAGCTGATCTCAAGTGACTCGTAAAACTCTTAAGTGTAATATTATCAATTTGAGTAATTAGATTCCAACGAGAAACCACCGAGAATTAATTAAATGTGTCGAATTATGATCAATTATTCTCGCTATAGATGGCGCTATGTGTAGAATAAATCGCGAAAGCAACATGTTCACAGTTAAATCAGATAGTTATTAAAAAAAAATCTTTAACATTTCACGTTTTGTTTTAAATGTTTTTAATTCTTTATTGTACACTGAAATACACAAAAAAAAACAAAAATGAAAGTACAATGTGCGGCCTTATTGCACATAGCAATTTCTACCAGGCAACCTTAGGATGGAGAAATCAAATACATAGGATTTTACGTTGTTATTTTTATGTGTCTAGTTTCATTCAGGCTATAAAACAGCTGGGATTGTATTTTTTGTTTACGTTTATGTGTAATGTTAATAAAGGCATCATTCTTATTGCATTTTTATATCGTACTCATAAAATATAGATGCAAGCAGTTTACTTACAATTTTTGAGACTTAATCCAAACCATATCTTGTCAATTCCTTACGCCTTTGAATGAATGAAATCCAAACACAATAGAAGTTCTATTTTTTATGACGCCTTTACGTGTCATTGGCGTTCAAAGGGTGCATGATAATACTTATTGGAAAATCCTTTGTCCAGCAATCGACTTTATGAATTAAACAATAAAAATCAAATATTTACATTTAAATTGTATATGTTGGGAAAAGGACTTGAATTGTATACATATGTTTGTGATTATCCCGGAGGACTGGGATATCTGGCGCAAAATGGGGGAGGCCTATGTCCAGCAGTGGATTGCGATTAGGTTGAATAGGTTTGTGATTCATGGATTTCATTAACATGATATTTTACACCTTATATTACTTGACATTAATTCATCATCATCATCACAATTACAGCCTTTTACATCCATTGCTGAACGGAGGCGCCCCTTATGATTTCCACGAGTATGTCATAACTGGCAACACGCACTCGTCAAAAGCCTTCGTTTTGAGACAGTGAGGTAATTTAGACTTTAATTACTTAGTTGATATATAATTATGTGTATAAATCGTATGTAGTTGTCAGTATGTTCTCTGTGACATCATAAACTAATAAACTAAGGCGTACAAACTCCAAGCACACTATACCAGATATCTTACTAGCGGGGAAACTTCGCAACTAGTGCCCCCTGTGTCGAGTCTCCAAAGTGTCGGTTTACTCTGTACCTGTTCTAATTAGAGTTGTGTTCTTTGAAGGTAACTGCACCTTTGTTATTGAGCACTTTCATGCAACCATGATAGTCACTCATATGGAGCCTCTGAGTGTAATACGATGTAATTTCTACATTAAGAATTGATTTTCAACTCTATATTTGTGTGCTTAAATACCAAAACGTGTCATCATAATCATCAGCTCATTATACGTCCCCACCGAGGGACACGAGCCTACCCGTATAGGATGTATAGAACTTAGTCGCTCACGCGCGCCCAGTGGAGATCGGCCGACTTAACGCACAACTTTTGAATTTCTTCGTAGGCGTGCGCAGGTTTCCTCACGATGTTTTCCTTCATCGTTAGAGCATCGCATAAACGTACATAATTTCGAAAATTCGAAAAGTCATTGCGCTTTCCAGATTGGAAGGCAACAGTCCACACCAACGAGCATACCAACTCTTAAGTTATGTCTTATGTTATGTTTTCAAATACTACGATTGCGATATTGCAAATAATTTAATTTACGCCGATCTTCACTTCGGTCTAGCAAATAGGACATAACAGACCTTGACGAATCCTAATAGAAAATTTTAAGCATTAAAATAATCATGTAAAGTTTTCAACATGCATACAAATATAAATATATAAATAGCGTAGGTCGTCTTTGGTCCAATGAATTTACCTACCTCATCTCAACTGTTGCTGGTGTGAACTGGATGAGGAAAACTTATATCGGACTATCTGGCTCAAATTGGGGGATACATATTTCGAGCTGTCGACTGCGATAAGTTGCAAAGAGAGAGAGAGAGAAAGTTAACCCTATAAACGCCAGACAAAATAGAAAATCTATTGTTTCATACGCCTTTACGTGTCATTAGCGTTTAAAGGGTTGTGCTCGTTAAATATAAAGTGGTCATGCTTAATTAAAAGGTGTAACAGAATACGTAACAATTAAGAGACATGCAGTGTGCATCACTTTGCTAATTCCAGTACTTGCAGCGTGTCAAGAAATTTATAATGCAATTATACTATTCCCGCGGGCAATTCCCCTAATGAAGATGTATGTAGGGTACGGTGAATCCCTTATGGTGCATTGCTAACACGTACCTTGTTTAATGGTTAATAGTTGATAAAGATACTGGTCACGGTTGTCGCAGAACCGATGGCCGTTGGAGCAGACGAGTTCTGGAGTGCGTCTAAGCAAGCGTAGCGTAGGACGCCTTCCGGCACGATGGACCGATGACTCGCGAAAGGTCGCTGGCGGAGGCTGGATGAGAAAAGCGGAGAGGACCGGGATATCTGGCGCAAAATGGGGGAGACCTATGTACATCAGTGGACTGCGATAGTTTGAATAGAAAGAGACTATAAAGCTTGGGATACAAGGGGTCCAAAGGATAGATATTTTAGCTAACCAGACCAAGTCTAGTCAAACGAACTTTTTGACCTCCCCAATCTTAGTATTTCCAATAATACACTTAATTGGTATTCGGTAGAATTCCTTAATACGTCTCTAAGTATCCGTATTTATACAATTACACGTTAACTCGTAAATCAGCTCGTATTTCCATTTTCAGGACCGGCATAATGTATTTCTATAACTCACTACTAGACTTAAGTTATATTTAAAAGATATTTTGAGTTGGTTTCATACAAAACCAATAAAACTGACTAGGTACTTCCCAAAAACCTCTGAACTTTCCAGAATGGCAGGTGTTCCCTATTCTTATGATAAAGAGAGGTATAATCCAACCAAAGGGCAGTGTACTGTTATGGCAACTTGCGTTTTACATTAACGCTTCGCAGGTTCCGATTGGTAGAACACAAAGGTAAAATTGGTTGCGAGGGATGTCATTTGGTGACAATTATACCGAACGTTATGGAATAAGGACCTTTGCTTTTATGCCTTGCTCAATTTTATTATAATAGTCGTGGTGACACGGTGTTTAGATGTTCTCTCACTAAGAGTCCTGAATTGACAAGACCCATACATATTACGTTTTGCTGCTTGTTGACCAGCCAGGAAAATTTTGGAGTTGGTGGACACATCACCTGATTGTCTACAAAGAATTATAATTCTGATTTTGAAGGCACGTTAAGCCGTAATCCTAAATACTATCTTGATAGTTATTATCACCCCCCAATCCGCACTCCGCACAATCTCTCCATTGCCATGGTGTGCGGAAAGACCGATCCTATCTTTTGATTGATTAATTGAAAGAAAGAAAGAAAGAAAGGAAGAAAATTATTTATTGGCCTTTTTAAACACGTACATAATAAATACAAAAATTTTGAATATAAAAACTATAAATACAAGGAAAAAAAATGTTGCAATACAAAAATATAATATTAATTAGACATGATACGATGGTAGTAAAAAATAAGGCCAAAAGTCCCTGCCTCAGTGAATGCTAGCATGATCATTTGGGAATCACGCTAACCCTGATATTCTGGCAGAGCCTGGGTGACGTCATCATATTATACAAATTATACATATAATTTGTATAATAATTGAGGTGCCTCAGTAAAATAAAACCTTCGTAGACCTGCGTTTAAACTTTCTAGAGTATATATTTGAAGGGAATGTACCGCCTTAAAATTAGATTTAGTGCGTGGGGAATGTAATTTTGAGACGAAATATTTGTGTTGGTGTTATTAAACGGAACAGGTCATTAAGTGAATTGTCTAGCATGTCGCAGTTCGTGCAGGTAATTGTGGGATATATTAATTGCTCGCGATCGTACCGGGTTTTGGGTGACGTCTTTGTAATTGACTTTGACCAATTAGAGGGTTTGTTGTTTAGGGTTAATGGAAAATAAAAATTAAAGGGATTGGCGAGAACGATAAAGATATAGACAGTGTATAAGGCTTAAGAGATATTGTAGTCATCAAAAAGAAACATACAATGGCAAAAAGGGGCCGGCGGAATTCCAACTGTTGATAGAAGTCGTCTTAAAACTTTAAGGTCATTAATTTACTTAACCATATTTAACCGCCAAGATTCCAGACACAGTGGAAAAGCTATTGTTTGTGACGCTGTAAGGCGTCTCTGGCGGTAAGGCTTAATTTATGATCTTAAGATAATTTATATATTTTATGTTATTAATGAAAAATAATTGTTTGTTCAATCATATTTACGCTTAATAAGAAAATCATTTTTTTATTTAAAAAAAAATTTTAAATCTTTTTTTTTATTACTTGGACCGTTTCTAATTTGCCTTACGACCTCCGCCGTGGTATTATGTCTTCAACAGAATAGAGATAAAGAAGATACTATTGTATCTTAGCTACCAAGTCGTATATGTAAAAAATAAGTGCCTGCATGGCAAAATTTTTAAATCCTAACCAGAATAAGCAGTTATTTTGCTTTTATAAATTTATTTGCGAAAATAGTAGAAAGAATTAAGACACAAAATATAATGTTCGAATTATAACCTAAGACAGGACTAGATTAAATAAATATGTTTAGTTTCCAAAAAGTAATCATTTGGGTCATTGCTTTTCGTTTTAGCTCTAAAAAGCGCTGTTCCAAATGCACTATGTCCGCATCTCAAACATCCAGACAGATTTGGCACCGACCAATAGAACTAAATCGAGAACTATTCAGAGCTGAGATAAATTGGATTTTGTCTAGCCGGCACAATGTGCGTACATGCTGCGCGTGCGCAATACTTGTTTGATTTTCAATTTTGTTTGGCAAATGATATACAGTAGGTTAGTTTAATCTGGATAAATATTTTTTATTAGGTCTTTCAAGATGTTATTCCTTTATTTTATTTTTTGAAATTTGAACTTTGTTATACAATAATAAAAATATCTTATTACATCTAACCATATTACGTATTCAGTGTATGAATTTTGATTGTATTAATAGTTTACCTTCTAAAGAATCAGATATTAGAGTCTAGAAAAGTTTAACATATAACATTTACTTGTAATTGAAACTGATTAAGAAGCATGTACTTAATAAACATGTATTTGAAATTTGTTATATTATGTTCAAATATATATGTAAATACATTTTTATCAATTTTAAAGCATCGCATAAATATTTATTGAAGTTGACACGATCGTTTGTTTCAGCATCTAGGTCAAGAAAGATGGTCGTCAAACAACGTCTCTCGCATTCTATTCGGTTGTTAAGACATTTTAATTGAATTATTATTTCACTTCAAACAGATTCTGTTATTCTAGTCGCGATTTCTAAGAAGCATTGTTTGTAACGCGTGCAGTCGTTTGTTAAGGTATAACTGCATCACGTATTTGTAAAGCTATGACATTTCTGCCTGTTGGTGTTATGCTTTTTGTCTGTACTACAAAATAATTTTTATTTATTTTTTCTTAAAATTTTTCATATCACTTAGTTATTTTGAGCAAATATTGCTCTTTCAAAAGTAAGCGTCCATTGATATTTTACAAGATTTTTAGTTTTTCTACTAACACATAGAAAAGCATTTGTTATTTTTATTTAAATTAAACCCATATTAGATCACTGTATTAGCAGACCATTTATAATATTATAAATGGTATGGATCTCTTCTTCGAAGAGGGTTTTACTTTTTAACTGTATTATGAAATTTATTTATTTATATTTTGTAAAGTGTCGGTGGCTTAATGGTGTGGACTGTCGCCTTCCTACCAGGAGGGCTGAGGTTAAAGTCCCGACACGTACCGATGTGTTTTCGAGTTTTCGAAAATATATGTACGTAATCCGACGCTCTTACGGTGAAGGAAAACATCGTGAGGAAACCTTTATGCACGCCTGCGAAGAGATTTAAAGGTTGTGTGTGCAGTCGTCCAATCAGCACTGGGCCCGCGTGGACGACTATGGCCTAATCACCCTATACGGGTGGCTCGTGCCCCTCGGTGGGACGTTAAATGAGCTGATGATGATGATATTTTGTAAGGTACAACCACAGAATACAAACTAAATCTTCCATAAAACGGCATAAAATATAACATTTTTAATTTATATTCCAATAACAGATTGAACACAGCATTTTTAACAAATAAAAGAAGAACGGAAAATACTTTCTATATGTTATGCAACTTAACAAATGCAAATTTGAATATGCGAAGATCATAGTAGGTTCTCTCCTGACATAGTAGGTTAACGATTCAAAAATATATACTGTGAAAACGAAAGTAAAAAATCATTAAATGTAAATTTAACACCTATGAAAGACACTTAGAAACACAAAATTAGGCTACCAACGGTACGAAGTACGCATTGAACCGTGAAATCCAACGATATTAGAAAGGGCTTTCCTCTAAATACATATATAAATAAATAGTGTCTCATGAAAGTCATGAATGGTGTAATGATGAATGAACACCAAGTGTGAAACAGATACGAAACAGCAATCTAGACAGATCATTGCCGGTTCACTGGTCCGTTGGGATTGCGATCAACACTCCCCGTTTTCCCCCCTTTCTCGGGTCCTGGAGCTCAAGTGTTTGCAGTTCACCGATGCGTCACCAGCGTTCGTTTTAAGCATCCTGAATTCCTGTAGCTAGGCATCTGTGAAATATCTACCCTGTGCTTAAAGCCTATTGAACTGTTTCAACTGCTATCGAAATAATGGAGATAAATACAGAATAAAGATAATTTGACGACCCATTTGGAGTTGCGGTTGAGACGTCGACTGCAACACCAAGGGTTCGATCCCCGGTCAGTACAAACATTTGTGTGCATGAACATGTCTGTTTGTAATGGTCTGGGTGTTTTCTTTGCATGATATGTATGTATTTACAAAAAAGAAAAAGTATATGAGTATGTTTATCCGTTGTTTAGTCCATAATACAGGCTTCACGCTTAACTTGGACTAGATGGCGCTGTGTGAATGTCAGTGGATATTTTTTATAAACATGCTTATATACTTTTTATATGAACACATCTCTCATGTGTGTGTAATTGTTTGGATTTACATTACAGAAACAAATTTACGTACTGTACGGGGGTTGGTACCTACTTGCTAAGTTTGTTTATTAACATTAACAAATATGACTGCGATATCTGCCGAATAATCTGGTATAAATGTCTAGCCGAAGACTTCAATAGACTCAAACAAAGCAAAATACCCGTAGAATTCATATCTACCTTTAGTAAATTGCTTGGGCAACCTAAGCAATTTACTAGACCGAAACATATTAACTTTTTTTTGTAAATATGATTGTGATAGAAATATCACCCACTCTTCAAAAAAAACTTATCTTCTTGTAGAGAAACAGTGTTTAATGTATTTACGTATCAAATTGCTACCGTATTAGGCTGACGTGGAAAAATGTCTTACACAAATAATCTCGTTGAAGTAGGCGCAAAATTAAAGCACGTGTGTTCGCTTAGCGTATTGTAAGGAATGCTTTGCTTGTTTGATGTTGGTATACTGCGATCATAACTATGGTATATGGTGTAATTTATAATACTTGGAATCTTGACGGATTTGTAAGCCGTTTAGATGTTACTAGGTACAACAAAGTGTTTACGACGTGGTAGATTCGATACTGAGTCGTCTAGGTAGGTAACACAACAGTGCAATATATCGTCCTGTGAAATAGAAGTGTTCAGGTATGCACTGAGTGACGGGCGCAGGTGTTGACGGTATATATTGAACAGGAGGCAAACGAGCATACGGTTCACCTGATGGTAAGTAACACCGCCGCCCATGAACATTTGCAAGACCCCAGGTCCCAGAAATGCGTTACCGGCCCTATAAAATGCTGACGTACCTATCATTATAACAATACTGTTTTAAGTGATTGTGGTTACCCCCAGGTCGTATCGCTCCGGAAATGTATCCAGAGGAAGTTGATTCATACGTTTTGAGTAATTTGTCTACTTCAATACTACTCTGTAATGGTCAGGCGTGACACTTCCCGCTAGATGAGCGAAATAACCATCCCTTCACTTTCAAACTTAAATAAATAATGTTTAGTATTTTTTAAGTAAAGAAAAAACTTAGTTTCTTTCTGAATTGTTGGAAATATAATCCCTCAGTAATGTAAAGGTTAAGCTTTTAAAACAGGTTTAAACTCAAGATGAAACAAGTCAATATTAGTGTTTACTAAAATGTTGACGACTCAAATGTAGATCTCACGATGACTTTTTATACATGTTGTTTCTTGACGAAGTTTGCGATTAGGTAAAGCAAGTTTGCTCTTGTCGCTTGTGTTGTAAAATTGTTTGTCTCTGTGTGCTCGCGTAATTACGCAATGCCGCAGTCTTGTTGACTGTACGGATTGGAATCGTGGTAATGACGGTAGGGTACACAATGCTTTGTAAATACTTTAAATTATTGGACCTGTTTTATGCGATATTACCCCGTTAAATGCCACGAAGAATCCAGACACAACGAAAATCTGTTCTTTTAATGTGCTTTGCAATTATAGAGTACTAGCGACCTGCCCCTGCTTCGTACGGGGTGCAATGGTGATATTCGTAATAGGTACGAGCACGCTCCGCCTCCCCTCGGTTGGTACCGCCGCAAACGCTACGTACTGCAAATTTTAAGTCTGTAATATCTTCGAAAATATTCATTCAAATCATATGCTGTAAAGGGCCATTTAGATCTATTTAAATCAACAATATATTCAAAGAAATGAATTGGAGGATTAATGCTGTATTGGCTAAATCGTTTTGGAATTTTCCATTATTCGTTGTAGAAAGTAAATGACAAAAAAAATGTTAGGATGATAGATGTATAGCGGAGTTTTCTGTAGACCTTTTAATGTGTACAATACTTAGTACATTATTTTGATAAATCTCGTAGGGTTCACCCTACGTTTGCAAGTAAGCGGCAAAAATGAAATTATTAACGATATCGCATTAAAAATCAGTATTTCTCCACTATTCAATAGATGGGATTATATATAATCTTGAATCAGTCTTATCTATTAAAAAAACCGCATCACAATCCGTTGCGTAATTTTAAAGATTTAAGCGCACATAGGGACAGAAAAAGCGACTATGTTTTATAATAGTGATTTTGTGCATGGACACATTCGTCTACCGCTCGAATTGCTCATGATTTTCATTTTCTTTAAATTTTTTCGGCCTGCTGGAAGAAACCTGTTTTAGAGATAAGTTTTATTGTACTTATTGCTCATTTTTGTTTCTTTTTTTTAGCTTTCAGTCAAAGTACGAAATAAATAAAATAAAAGAGTCGTTGACGTTCTAAGGGAAAGTTAGTGTGCTTTTCGTGTGCTTCGTATTTGGAAATACATATTTGTTTAATGAAAAAGTTGTGTTTAAGCATTGTCTTCATATTTTTTGTTGACAAAACTTCTCGTTATATTGACTAAGTTATTTATCTTTGATAGAATATGATAGAGATTTAATAAAGTTGTTTACGTACTATAATAATTTAATTGGACATTGTTATTGAGAATGATATTATTGTAATTTTTCTTTTTACGAAAACTCTAATTTTTTTTATTAGATTATGTTTGCATTCCTGCGAGCAGCCTTAACAGACTGGGCCTCTGTTTTATTATGCCACCACCTGTGTTGACGCAAATAAAAGGCTTTTGACTTTTTTTACTTTCTTTTTTAGACTCTCCAAGAAAAATATAATAAGCAAATGCCACAAACATGTCGTGGTCTTTTTTTTTCAGTCTTTACCAATTAGAAATAAGACAAAGACAGAAATAAAAGCAACACGTGAACACATTGGTTGCTAATCATAAAACCTTCGACACGATCGCCTCAAATTAGTTCGGCGACGCGTCCAGGAATAGCTGACGTCACTGTGACGTCACGCATCCCGTGGCAACCTCCCGCTTGTAATATTCATCGGCGAAGCTATTATTAAACATAAATTATTCATTTTCGGGTTAATTACGCATTGACTTTAGTAACAATGGCCGCACACAATTAAGGATCTGTTTGTTAGCAGTTTGTCGGTTACAGCGAAATGTTCAAGGTGGAATTTAGGCTGTTATAGGACGACCCATTTGGTGTAATGGTTGTGTGCCGGCTGCTACACCAAGTGCTCCGGGTTCGATCTCTTATCTGTACGAATATTTGTCGTTTTAGTCTGTTTGTATTGGTATAGGGGTTACATAGTACAATACCTACATAGTATAATCATCATCATCAGCTCATTAAACGTCCCCACCGAGGGGCACGAGCCTACCCGTATAGGGTGTATAGGCGTTAGTCGTCCACGCGGGCCCAGTGCGGGTTGGACGACTTCACGCACAACCCTTGAGTCTCTTCACAGGCGTAAGCAGGTTTCCTTACGATGATTTTCTTCACCGTCAGAGCGTCGGATAACGTACATATTTCGAAAATTCGAAAATACATTGGTACGTGTCGGATTTGAACCTCAGCCCTCCCGGCAGGAGGACGACAGTCCACACCATTGAGCCACCGACGCTCTATAATATAATATTATTATGTAATTACTTTAAAATATTTATATACGTAGGTAAGTAATTTTATACATTGTAATTTTAAACAAAATGTCTTTCAAATTCAAATTCAAATTCAAAATTCTTTATTCAAATTAGGCTTACAAAAAGCACTTATGAACGTCAAAAAATATACAATAATATATAAAAAAGCAATTAAAAATACTAAACTAAAAATATGAATTTTGATGCTTTGAAAAAAAAGCGCTTCAGTGGATTGGCCTGTTGAGAAAGAAGCACCCAAGAAAACTCAACAGTGTAGCCTTTTTTAAAAACAATTACTTAATGTAACAATATATCATAAACACTGAAATAGCTGAGCAATTTAAGACCAAGGATTTTTATCACATAAATATTCGTCAATAGTGTAGTACCCTTTTTTAGAAAGGTGGTTTTTTATTCTAGCTTTAAACATGTGTAAAGGTAACTCGACAATATTCTGCGGTACCTTATTGAAAAACTTTATACATCTTCCTATAAAAGATTTACCTACTTTATGTAGTCTCAAGTCCGGAACAGCAAGTTTGTTTCTATTCCTAGTATTAAAATTGTGTGAGTCACAATTTTTTTAAAGGTATGATAGTATTTACGCACGTAAATTAAATTTTCATAAATATATTGTGATGCTATAGTCATTATATTTATTTCTTTAAAAAGTTCCTTAAGAGAGTCACGGTGTCTAAGGTTGTAGATAAAACGAATAGCTCTTTTTGTAGTACAAATATTGTATTAATGTCGGCAGCTGAGCCCACAACAGTCTATGTATAAGGTGTACATAATGATTAAATTGGGTCCAGAAGGCATTTTATGTATCTATGCTGTTTTATATTTATTCATTATGGAATGATAGCATGGATTTTGTTATGGTTTCCTGATATGTTACTATCTTTATTTTGTATTAAAGTAAGTAACGAAAATTGCAAAGGCATAAAGTTCTTGCAGCATTTTTACAGAAACCTCGTAAAAATATATCCAACAGTGATAAAAAGAGGAACAAAAATGTAAAACTTATTCGTTGGTAGCACTCAGAACCATTTAAGGGCTCAATAAAAAAACATTTCATATTTTCAGTATCGGTCAGTGAGAAATATGGCCGCTTCGATTGCTTGATTGGATGCGCCTAAAGCGGAGAAACTGGCAAATAATATTTTTACAACCGCGCCAATGTTGTTTTTCAATTTGTATTCTTTTTCGATATCTATTAACAAATTATTAAGTCTCATTCCGCTCCTTCAGAAAATAAAATAGTTGAGTTCGGGAGGGTTTTTTTATTTATTACTTTAAGTCAAAACGTAGGTATGTTAATTACCGTATGTTATGAGAGTGTCGGTGGTTCATTGGTGTGGTCTGTTGCCTTCTAATCTGGAGGGTGTCGGTTTAAATCCCGCCACTCACCAATGTATTGTGTAATTATCGGAACTAAATGCAAGTTTACATCTGTCGTCCGTTACAGAGACGGGCGCAGGGCAGTGATGGAGGAAGATATTGATAGGTGCTGTTATTGATTTCCACCAACACTTCATCTGTCATGGTCAGGCGTATCACTTACCACCGGGTGAGCGAACTGACCGTCCTGTTTACTTTACTCTCTCCTTCAGTTTGGCAATGCACTCTTGTTTCTTTAGAGTACAAATTGTCCATAGGTAATATTACTTAACATCAGGTGAATTGTCTGATGGGTCGTTTATTTGTCAAAAATTGTAATGAAAATAATTATTTTCTAATCAGAGAACCATAGATCGGTAGTAGCAATATAACTTTTAAACTATGTAAGTATATATAGTATTAATTAAAATGTAATAACAATATTTTTTAAGTTACTACTAACCCATATGGATGTAATTACTTATCCGAAATAAACGATTTATTATTATATAGTACTAAAAAAATATATAAAATTTACCAATATTTACGCTTGCCAATAACCATCGGTAAAATTGTTTCATAAAAAATGGATTTAGATTCACGGTATATCCGATCTTAACTGCCCACTGAAAGCACGTATCCACTAACGGTCACACCACAAAGGGCGTCACGAATATTGACCTCTGTATCTCGAACACGTACCACATAAATCTAGCAAAGCCTCCGAGGCGAAGTGACGAAGGCACGGGTGTGGTCGCGAAATGAATAAAAAGATATATGGACAGATACGAGAGTCGAGATTAAAAAGGCACACGTAGCGTGAAAAGTGTCTGTCTGTCATAGTGTGACAGGGTATTGCGGATATCAATCTACTCTAAGTGACTTGACCAACCTGTGACCCTGTCAAAATCAAAATCAAAAAGTCTATTCAGTTTAGGGCCTTACAGAATACTTATGAATGTCAAAGAAGCTACCACTGGTTCGTACTGTAGTTTTCTAAAGAGAAGAATCGAGAAAGAAACTCAGTAGTCACTCTTTTAAAAAAGTGTTTTATATAGAATAATGGATGGATATATATATCAAAACAGTGATATTTTAATGCTTAGAACAGTTCAATCGCGAATTGCCCAATGTTCTAGGTAGTGGGTCGGTCATAAACTTGCAACACGTTGAGGCATGCACCACTTACGGTACGGTTAAGTCGACGGACGATGTTTCTAGCATTTCCCGGACATCGGGTCTTCCTTTCAATGTCATTATTCAGTAGCTGAGGGAGCTTGGATCTTGTATAGTTTTGAATGAGGACCGGACACGATCTTGCGACAGGCGAGTGGGTATTTGATGATAGCGCCATTAATTATATTGTATTTATTATTAAGTTAGTCCGCACAGCCCGCTATGATGCCTCGTTCCTAATGCGTACCGCAAAGGAATTGAACTCTTTGCCTCCTTATGTGTTCCCGATCATTACAAAATGGCCGTCTTGAAGGCAAGAGTGAGAAGACTGTTTCTAATCACGTCGGGGTCCATCATCACTTACCATCAGGTGAGATGGCAGTCAAATGTCTGCCTATAGAATATAAACATAAGAGTTAATGTTAACATCTTACGTATCAAGCGTAGCCTAGGACGCCAGCCCTATGGACCGACGACTTGCGAAAGGCCGCTGGTGGGGTCTGGATAAGAAAGGAGGACCGGGATATCTGGCGCAAAACGGGGGAGTCCTGTCTCCAGCGGTGGTCTATGATAGCTTAAATACAGATAGTTTCTCTTCAACCTATTGCAGTCCACTGCTGGCCATAGGTCTCCCCCATTTTGCGCCAGACATTCCGGTCCTCCGCTTTTCTCATCCAGTTTCCACCAGCGACCTTTCGCAAGTCGTCGGTCCATCGGGCCGGAGGGCGTCCTACGCTACGCTTGCCAAGACGCGGTCTCCACTCCAGAACTCGTTTGCTCCAACGGCCATCGGTTCTGCGACATACGTGACTAGCCCACTGCCACTTCAACTTGCTGATCCGTCGGGCTATGTCGGTAACTTTAGTTCTCTTGATTAAATCATTTCTGATCTTATCCTAAGAGAGACCCCGAGCATAGCTCGTCCATTGCGCGTTGAGTGACTTTGAACTTATGAACCAATCCCGCAGTCAGTGTCCATGTCTCAGCTGCGTATGTTAGTACGGGTAGGACGCATTGCTCAAAGACTTTTGTCTTTAAGCATTGCGGAATAGTTAACGTTAGGACATGACGTAGCTTACCGAATTCCGCCCAGCCCAACTGAATCCTCCTACTAGCCTCCCTCTCGAAGTTATACCGGCCAAGTTGGATGGTTTGGCCCAGGTAGATATACTCCTGCACAACCTCGAGATGGACGCCATCGACGCAAATCGGTTGTGGCATGACACGACTGTTGAACATGACTTTCGTCTTGTCCAAATTCATGCCAAGCCCAACTCGTCGGGAAGATTAATTAAGGCTGTTCAGCATCTCCGCAGGCTCTTCCGATGACTCTGCCACGATGACGATATCGTCAGCAAAATGAAGATGAGAAATAAAGACAGATAGTTTACATTTTATTATTTTTATTTATTTAGGACAGGCAACAAAACAAACACCATACAATTATAAACTTATATCTATAAATACATGATTTCAGTGTTGACTTAGTTAAAGGCTGCCACGGACATGCACAACTTAATAATGAGTCGACAGACAGAACGCTTAAAATCGTTTAATTTAAAATTTACAGTATTCATACATCTTGAAAGACACTACTTAAGTTGACAGTTGCTGTACAAATGTTTCGACCCGTTTGTATTTATTATTTACAAGTATCATTAAATGATGGGGCTATAACCCACTGTACAGATCAAATTTTTGTTGGGTCGCCAAAAATAGTACGTTAAATAGCAGGCCTTAAGCCTACTCAACAGAAGTAGAGATTAATCTCTTTCTTAGGCAGGCTGGTTTGAGATAGTACTTGCAAGATCTTAAGAAAGAGCAGTGCTTTTTTATTCTTTATTACATTAAGATTCAAAAGTCCCATCAAAATCTGTCCAGCTGTTCTAGGAATGAGCCAAACAAACTGTCATTTTTATATTTATGTATTTTGCTTTGAACGAGTATTCANAAAGTAATGCTTCCGACATATTCTATCGAATTTCGATGTGCAAATTTTCATAGGTAGATTATTAAAGTTATACATTATAAACATACTAAAAGAATATATCATCATTCATTATGCAAATTACATTTTACAGGTCAAATTTATGCTATGAGGTTATAAGTAGATATGTCAAAATTTATAACTTACAGGTAGTCACAACTTACAGATTATTAATATACAAGTCGGAATTATTAATACATGTTCAGTTTATAAGACATTTTAATAACAGAATAAATATTTGTTAAGTTATATTAATTAGTTACAAATAGTTTTAAAAATATGTCAAAATTTGTCATTTAAGTATTCAGTTACGGAATAGTACAATTTGTTAAATAAAAAATTAAATAATTTGGCTAACGACTTGTTTAAACGCATATTAGACCCGCCACCTTTTTTTCAAAATCACAGAAGAAGTAGGTTTTTTATAAAATAAAATACATATACAGGAAAAGTGTCAGTCTTTTACCTCTGAGAAAAGTCTCTGGAAATTATACTTCATGCTCTCGATCTCTCCCCAATTTCTGTCAACCTGACAAATAATTCGTTAGCTAACAAATTTGTTTTGCATAAGTAATAATAATCTGCAGGTTGAAATAGGAGTCGATTACTTTATTGCAGAAATTATCGTGCAGCACAAAAAAGACAAATCAGTCAGGCTCAGCTTATATGATCAATAAATTAATTGGATCTCATTCAAGTGCTCGTGCTTTTTTGATTTTGTACCCTTTCTGTAACGCGTGAAGTTCAAAATTTAAATGAATAATTTTAAGTTATAAATATAACAATAACTATATGTAGTGCGGCTTGTTAGTTTTTTGTTTGTCTAATATGCTCAGTAAGTAATTTGGTATTATATCCAACTACTACTTATCTTATATCAAGTACTTATAAAATAATTGGAACTTTTATGACTGAGTAAATTTAGTAATATTATGTAATTTAATCTAATTATTCAGCTCTTAATCAATGGAATGGTTCAGCTACACGAGTGAATTATGGCACTGGTACAAGCACGCAACTAACTACAGATGACCTTCAAAGCCCCACTAGGCTTCAGGCATGCGGGTCAGAGAGTGGAGTCACCTCAGCATTGAGATGAACGTCGGGGCTCAGCTTCTTTTGTATAAGGGCTTCGCGCGCGCGCTGCACCGCTTTAGCTCCTAGTTGACGAACGTCGCGGAAGTACTTGCGGAGGAATGCCTCTATGCGAGAGTCCACGTATGCCACACTGTATAACACAAAGCCGCTATTATATTATTCATTAACCCTTTGACCGCCAATGACGCTTTACGACGCCAGACACAATGGATTTTCTATTGTGTCTGGCCTCTTAAAGCGCTCAATCCCGGCTCAGTTCCGGCGATCAATGGGTTAGAAAACTCGTAATATGATGATACTAAAATTTATTACTATGCATTACTACACTTTCACAAGATTATTTAGACTTTAAATCATGATACGATATAGTGAAATTGTTTTTTATTACATGGCATTGGCATTTGAAACACTAACCTGAAATTGTCAACCTGGCTGTTGACGACGACTGAATAGCTAAGCACGCCGTGGGTGTTACGGAAGCCGATGCCTGCGGTATACCCCAACTGCTCATTAGTACGTAAGGTGCTGAATACCGGGTCTTTCATTAAAATCTGTAGAATAATACAATCACCTTTATAATAGCACTAGGTGGTAATCTCGGCAAGTCGTCTAGGTAGGTACCACCGCATACAGCACGAGAATTACAAAAGAGCCTACGAGCATGGCATAACTAGGATGTTCCAAAAATTAGTCACTGCTAAACTCAGATCCACACCAATTTACGCCAGATCACTAGTTTGCGGACAAATGCAATTCTAGTCTAACTGCCCCTAGTACTCTTCTCTAACTTTTGGAGTCCTCTGCCCATTAGAAAGACTTCAACGTCGCCAATCCAGTGTGGTTTAAATTATACTTTAAGCATTGGCGTACAAACTGATTAAATGAGGATGTGCAAAGTAATGCTATGTCCTAAAATACACAATTATGAATAAAAATTAAAATAAATGTTTAAGTATGAAATTACGAAGGGATAGTCAGGGTATGCACTGATTATTGGCAATTGGAATGTACGTGTAAGTACTCACCATTAGCACTTCAAGTATGGCAAGTTCCTTGGGGTTGATGGGATCAGCCTGGTAGCAGTTAGTAATGTAGGTGTTGGCGGACTGCGGGTTCAGACTCATTACTCGCACCGTCTTCGCACCTAGTGCTAGCTGGTGAACCCTCATCTATTTAACATTCCAAATTTTAATGTTAGTATTATTCAAGAATGTTTCATTAACTAGGGAAATTCTTCGTAAACTATATGATGCCATTTTCTTAATCTTCTAATTAATAATTCCTAAAGGAAGTGATCTCTGAGTTTAATTTCAAAAGACCGATCGATATCCTTTGGCCTTAATATTTAACGTGCAATTATTTTCTTCACTACGAGTAGTTTATTAGTCGTTTTAAACACACAACATACAAAGAACGAGTTAATTTTGGCAAAATGTAGAGATTGTTCGTTGTATTTGGTCGACATTATTAAGAATCAAATACAAATCATAACGGTACCTTACATTTCTCACATTTGCATTTCATAGCTACTTGTAATTAAATCTGTGTTTACAATGTACTTTCTATTTGTTTTCTTTGATAGATTAATAATTAAAATTACTTCAGGCAACTCCTTGAGCGCAACATCTTTGAACCCAATGTTACTGTGGACTTTCTCGGAGACGCGGATGGCTTCATACCATGGCAAGTTTCCTTGGACCAGCACCTGTTTAAAACATGATAAAATCCTTTCAGTAATTCATCACAAATATAAGTTATAGATAGCACATCTTATTATTAACGGAGTAGCATACTCGATGCTGAATCGTCTAGATAGTTACCGTCTTTCGCAGTGTCAGATACCGTCCCGAGAAATAAAAGTGTTATGTACATAATTCTGATTTTGGGTGAAAGGCATGTGTAGCTAGTGAAATTCCTGGGTATAAGAAACCATATCCATTGGAGCTTTAGTAGTTAAGTGCGTTAAGTATTAGTTTACATCGCTGTATGATCCAGAAGATGTGGCTTCGGATCCCACCAGGAGACCACGTTGTGGAAGTCACTTGTGCGACTTTTCTTATTTTGATAAAGACATTGGAGCTCAAATTATCTGATTATTTGAAAAGAACGATGATTCCATGCTTTAGAGGGCACGTTATGCCGTAGGTTCGTTAACCATCTTATTATAGTACTCGTTAATACCCACCAAGTCACATGGGCCAAAAATCCCATAGCCATGCTGTGTGGGAATTCCAGTCTCTGCATTGGCTTATGATGAAGAGACCATAATACCATTTATATTTTTATGTCTCGATCTGAAGAGTGCAGGTTCATATCCCGCCACATACCAATGTCTTCCAAATTTTCGAAATTATATGTTCGTTTATCCGATTTTAAGAAAATCATCAAAGGATCATTCAAAGGATGTGCGTTAAGTCGGCCAATCCGCACTGGGTTCGCGTGGAGAACTAAGACCTAATCACCCTTTACGGGTGACCTTGTGCCCTTCGATGGTGACATTATAATGAGCTGAAGATGAAGTGATGAAATCAGACATCATCAAAATAAATATTGTTTATCAGTCGTTTGTGACAAATGTCAGTGATAACACATTCACTAAGGCGTTCGCTAGCGTTTCAGTGAGCGAGTTAGTGTTTCAAGTACCTGCAAGTACATACGGTCGAGCAGTTGTTTGCTGAAGGATTGCAGCTCTTCCAACGTCACATCTTGCAATAGCGGCGCCTTATCCCGAATTGATACGTATGGTTCTACCAAAATATTCAGTCGGATATCCCTATATAAGAAAAACATGCAAATTTAAACATTATAAAAGTGTGATAACATGGAGTTTACTTGTTAATCAAACTGAATTGACTTTAAAAGCATCAGGGTTTGATGACTTGAATAGTAGTTGGATATATAAACTGGATTAATAAATTATGCGATTTCATTTTTTAAAAATCGAAAATAAAATTTAGTTATAAAAATAAATATTGATCATCTCTTAGGCCCGTATTCTTAAACAAGGCTCAAGCTTTGATCTTTACTTAAATAGAGTTAGAAAACAATAGGTACAACATCCCTTTCTAACTCTATTAAATAAAGATCAACGCTTGAGCCTCATTCTAGAATACGGGCCTTAAAGTACCTTACACAAGTCTATGGACTTACGTGTTAAGCTCAACTGGCTTTATGATTGTGTTGTGGTATGAGCGTGCGCGCTCGTCTCGGAGGGCCTCGAACATCGGTTGCGAAAGGTTTGCCACTGCTCCACGAATCTCACGCGTTATCAAGTCTACCACCAACTGCATATGATACAGATAGCAATCATCAAACTAAGATGTGATGATGATGATGATGATGGCAAATATTTATGTGCTTAGTATAAGCTGTGTGCCTGACTGGAGGCAAAGATAATATTTGAAATACGTAACTGAATACACAATAGGAAATCTTTTTAATGAATTAGTAAGTATATCAGTAAAATACTCCTTTCTTCTTTTGTCAATCGACGCCCGGCAATCATCAGTCGAATGAGTATTGCATCAAAACAAAATCATGCAATGTGAGCGTTCCAGGAAAAAAGAAATCATTAAACCGATATTATAAAATAAACATTTAAATTTGAAACTATTTGATTTTCGCGGCAGCTTTCGAACGTCTACCGCCAAATAATGGCAACAACAATCTAAATCGAACTTACGTTTAGGTTCTGGCTGTATCCGCGCACTTTCAAGGCGATACCTTTGTCAGCAATCGTAAATGTGCTCTCAAGGCCCGCCATCATTGCTGGATACAGGGGTTCCTAGGGGACATAATACCATAATCTTTCGTGCTGTCATACCATACAATAATCTTTCGGCAGTTGTCTATAATAAAGTTAACAAAAAACTAAGCATTCATTCAAAGCAGTAAAAATAGTGTACTTGAGTCATTACTTCAAATAATAACAAAACAAAATATGTAAAAGCACAGTTACACACGCGCGCTTGCACACACACACACACACAAACTAGCCATACCTTTAGTATAGTGTTTTCAAAATTTTATTGCATGGTTCTGATAAAATATACCTATATGTATGCTAAGGGAAGTGCGGAGTCACCTAATACAGGCATAACTTGCTTAAAAGGGTCCCCGGTTACTAATTTTGTAAGCTGTTGACGTTTTAACGAAATAAATAAATTATTCTCGCACGCAAAGGGTGTCGGTGGCTCAATGGTGTGAACTGTTGCCTTCCTACCGGGATGACGCAGAATCGAAATTTCCTAAGGAATAAGTACGTTATATGACGCTCTTACGGTGAAGAAAAAGATCGCGAGGAAACCTGAGCACACCTGCGAAGAGATTCAAAGGTTGTGCGTGAAGTCGGCCAATCCGCACTGAGCTCGCGTGGACGACTAAGGCCTATACACCCGCGTACGGGTAGGCTCGTGCCCCTCGGTGTGGATGTTTAATGAGCTGATGATGATAACCCAGGCAACTTAGTAAAGTTTGAATGGATCCTTTGAGTCATCTTAAATTAATTGCATAGATCAGTCAGCTTTATGTAGGTTAAAACAAAACATAACGTAAAATGTTACCTTGAGCCCTTGAAGCACCACATCCGTCCAAAGATCAATAAGGCAGTCACTGTAAAAGATAACTTATTGAATATGAATATATGTAGTAACTATTTTAACACATTTTATGGGATATGATTTCATCATAGTAGCACTTATTCTAATTATTTACTTACTATCGAGGCGACTGGAGGCTTAAAGGTGTGAGGAAGTAGAAATAAATAATGGCGATCGGAGCTTCGAATTGAAGCTGGGTTTGTACCACACCTCCATATTCTTGTCCCTTCGGATTCTGTTCGGCCGGTCCAATCTTTAAGTATAGATAATAACGCAATTATACATATTACAAAGAAAATCATTACATAACAAAAGCACAAAAAGCTTAATAAATAATCCTACAGTAAACAAGATGCGGTCTACCATTAGAAATGTAGATTTTGAGGAAGTACTATGTGATCCACTAGTGAATTTTTCGCCTTATATCCCAGTTTTCCGCTTTCTTCAACTCAGAACTTTCGCAACCGTATAATAAAAATTAATGACAAACTCACTTAAAATCATTAACCGTGGCCATCAAGTCATCTTGTTTCAACACCACTGTCTCCTTGGGGCTGGACTCCACTTTTCTGTATATCTCTTCAGGAGAACTATTGACGAGGTCCACGCCAGTTTGTGCGCGATCTGGATATATGGCTCCGGTGGTGGTATAATAGCAAAATCGGTAGTGATGAAGATGTTCTTCTCGGGCAGGCTGAAGCTTGGCAGCGGTTCTACTTGTAGCCAACGCTGTAGCCACTGTGATGGGACTTCTGGAAAGGATATAATCATTTGTTAACTGATGTGCCCGTGACTGCATTCGCTTGCGACTCTATATTACATTACATATCTGCTAGTGAAAGTTGTCCCTTTAATTACTCCAGTAGTTCCAGAACTGTACCAAAACGAAGAGAAAAGCAGATAGATAAAAATATGTTTCTCTTTCTCTGTAAGCTCTTGCAGTCGATTGTCAGTCCTCCGCCTTCTTCCAGCCTCCGACCTTTCACAAGGCCTTGGCTGATCGGAAGAATATAAATATGAGCACCATTAAATATGTAAGTATTAGTACCTGAATATATGTTAATTACCTGGGGCGTCAGTGTCTCATTGGTGTGGGATGTTTGAATCCCGGAACTTACCCATGGTTTTTTCGAAATTATATGTCCATTAATCCGACGTTCTTCCAGTGAAGGAAAACATCGTGAGGAAACCTGCGCACGCCTGTGAAGAGATTCGTCGGCTGTGCGTGAAGTCATCCAAACCGCACTGGACCCGCATGGACGACTAAGGCCTGTACACCCTTTACGGGTAGGCTAGTGCCCCTTTGGGGGGGTCGTGTATCAGCTGATGACATCTTACCTTCCCTCTTATACAGAGTGCCGAACCATTTCTCCTGGGAGTCATACTCAATGGGCTGGGAGTACTCGTTGGAGATGATCATGACGTTCATGTTGTCCGGTCGCAGAGCCTCCAGCAACTCCACTATGGCCTGGAGGTAAGATATTTTGCTTTTTGGAAAACGTGTTGGATTACCAAGCAGAGTTTTGTAAAATAAGACTAGACTTTTAAGGACATTAGTGAAGACATTGGTCTTTGTTCTGTCCGATTCTGACGTACCACAGCCGTTATTTTTTTGTATAGCAGTTTTATAAACAATAAATCACGACTCAACGTCTGGACATTATATGTAAGGAACGAAACATTATTTCCCGAGAAGCTAGCTAAGTAGCCGCTTTTCATAAATGACACAAGCATACGCTTTGCTTACTAAGCCTCCGTGGCCGAGTAGGCACAGCGTTCAGCTGCGTGACCCGGAGGTAGATCGTTCGAATCAAGCGGAGAAAAGTCACTTTGTGCGATTTTTCCTAATTTGGTTAGGATATCGCAGGCTGAATCACCTGATTGTCCGAAAAAAAAATGCCCCGGGCTACAAACTTAGGATGGTAGTCGTTATTTCCCACGAATCCGCTTTGGCCTGTGTAATGGGTTACGTACGGCCTATTTCCGTAGCTATACTGCGGAAAAGCCTGTGCCCTGTTGTGTGCCGTTATAGGCTAATGGTGATGATGATAAAGGAACTACATTGGCACGCGATGTACTTTTCGAATAAGCAGATACTTGTCTTAGATACCTGCCTTTGGGTCGTACTTGTAGTAGAGGTTCTCGCCAGTGATGTAGTGCTGAGGAGGATAGCGGTGCATGTTCAACACCAGCTGTTTGACGTTCTCCGCCGGTAGGGACTCCTTGACGAATCGGAAGTTGGTATCATGTAACGCCTGTCAATTAAATTTCAATCAGAAATAATGTTATCCGTAAGACATGTAAAGTTTCCGACAAAGCTCATGAAATAGCAACTTAGAGTGGCAGTGCGCCGGTCACATATGTCGCAAAACCGATGGCAATTGGAGCAGACGAGTTCTGGAGTGAAGATTGAGTCTTAGCAAGCGTATTGTAGGACGCCCTGTGAAAGGTCACAGGTGGATGTTGGATGGCAAAAGTGGAGGACGGGGTTATCTGACGCCAAATGTGGGAGACCAATGTGATTATCCAGCAGTAGACTGCATAGGTAATAGATAAATATACACACTACACTGGATAACAAGTATTTCAAAGCACATTTTTAAATTATTGATATTGATAGATTGTTGATATTTAAAAGGGAGCTTTAAAATATTCTTTTTCTCACGCATTTTGGTTGAATTTCTTAATTTGGTGTCTGCATTTGGCCATCACAAAACAGGAATAGTCTAGTGTGAGGTCTCTGAGGTTTGGCACTTTTTTGTTGTAAAACTTATAAATACACTTGAAAGATTTTTGGGAAAGACACGGTTTAACTCTGTTACTTATGGAATTATAGTTACTACGAGTATTTTACAACCAAGGTAATATCAGATACTATCAAATGCTGTAAGAAAAAATTTAGAAAAAAGTGATTGCAAACATAGTGCTTATCTTAAAAATAATAAAATTTATAATATAATTTAATATTAGCAAAATTACCACCAGTCAAGTTAAGCACCAACCTTTAGGTCATTAAATATACTTTCGGATGGACCTTTAGTCTTTAACAAATTTATATACGAGAATACAGCTTCTACCACCTGGAAATAAAATAAAACAATTAAAAAATTATAAAGACTGTCAGGAATCCAAGAACAATTTACAATTCATTGTCTAAATTTTAAAATACGATTTTTTAAAACTTACCTCGTCGATATGATGCAACCCTTCCTTGGTAAGGACAATTTGCGCCTTGAACATGGTGTACATAGAGGTATTATCTCCGCTACTCAGGGTAGTGCCCGCTGCGATCTCCAACGCCCACACCCTAATTCAAGTATAGTCATCATCATCATTATTACATCCTATTGGCGTTATGAGTTAGGTTATCTGTTTAAATGTTTTATTACATTTTAGCTTCTCGAATCAACAAGTTTTAGCCTTTTCTGTGACACCATAAGTTAATTTGAATTATCATGATCATTACTAGACTATAAGGCCTCGCTACAAGGAACAGCCCTTGTCACACATACATACACACAAACAGAGACTCACTCACACACACACACACACATAGACAAGCGCGTGCGTGTATCTAACTCTCATACCACAACACGAAATGTTAGAAAAAATATTAGAAGTATAAAGCTGGTTCTCAATGCTTGTGCTATTACACGTCGCGCTGCGCCGCTTGAGTTAATTTGAACGCGCCCGCACGCGCCTCAAGCCGCTTTCTACCATATCAGTCTGTTTAGCACCCTGACGCGACTTACCTTTGAAGTTACCGACTTTAAACCAATAGCACACGCTACGCCTCGCATGCTAGCGCCGAGCCCTACACACTGCGCGTGGCGTGGATGGCGCGTAATATCACACCGTGTGAACCCAGCATTCGAATGACGCTGTAGTAATAATATTAAGGCTTCCGCCCATACATCATCCCAGTAATAAAATTTTTACTTACTTCTTCCGCAAGTAAGAGAGCAAACTGCCTTTGCCCTCACTCCCCAGTAAGGACGCCACGTAATCGGCAACTTTCAATTGGTACTCTGACTTCAGGGAACGCATCAGCCAGGTTAATTGAATCTGAAATTAAAAACGTTGTTGTTGGGTCGGTAATCACTTCCACGACCACAACCTTAATTTTTAAAACACTCATGAGCTGATGTTAATAATAATTAATGTAGAAGGAAGAACAACAACAGAAACGGCTCAGCTTATGTTAATCTACGACCTTAATCCCTTTTTCTCTTAAGATGTTAAACGAGAAATAGGTCATGAGGGCTACGTAGTTTTAACTTTTAGTCATTAAATATTGTTAACCCTTTAACAGCCGTAGTTGCATATATTCAACAAATTCAATATATTCTCTATTGTGTCTAGAATCCCGGTGAATAATTTGGTAATGGTGATTGCCTACTTTAAAAACAAAAGTTAACCTTTATCATTTAAGAAAATAACAGGGTATTTCAGAAATTAAGATATGTTGTGTAGAAAGGTCTGTTTTTCGGTGGCTCGACGGTGTGAATTGTTGCCTTCCGATCTGGAGGATGCAGATTCAAACCCCGCCATGTATAAATGCATTTTCGAATTTTCGGAATTATATGTACGTTTGTCCGACGATCTAACTGTGAAGGAAAGTGTCGCGAGTAAACCTACGCATGCCTGAGAAGAAATTCAAGGGTTGTGCGTGAAGTCGGCCAAATCACACAAGGCGTGCGTGGACGACTTAGTCTATACACCCTTTACTGGTAGGCTCGTGCCCATCTGTGGGGACATATAATAAGCTGATGATGATGAGAAAGACTGCATTGAGGCATTCTAGGCTAATGTTAACCTTTTTGTGCGTCATATGAATATAATATTTAAAAAAAACATACTTCCGTAGCATCGCCAATGGGCTTCACGTAGTAGATTCTATTAAACTCTGGTGTGATCAACTCTGACGTAAACTTGAACTTCGAGGTGTCTTCTCTTGGCAGCTTGTTATTGGGGATGTTTCCGAAGGTGTTTACCACATATTTTTCTAATGAGTCTAAATCCATACCGGCCTGGAAAAAAGAATATTTAATTTATTTAATTAGGTACACCAACAACATAACACATAAAGCATTAAAAGTACAACATTTTCTTACAACTTAGACTAGTATGTATATCAATAACAGGTGTACACAGCATTCACCGATGACAACAGTCAAATAATTAAAATACACAAGAACTTAATAAAAGAAAAAATGCAAGATCTTTACTACCATAGAGTATTAGTACTCTTTGCTGAGAACTAGGTAGTATAGTGGCAAAATCACGTCTCTCCAAGATGGTTTAGCAGTTTATGTCTGAACACGTGCAGACTATCGTCAAAGATATCAGTGTTTGATTCTGAAGCTATGTACTTAAATAAAACATAGGACTTATATTAAGAATATCATTACCAGATGTACATATATATAGTAGAACTCTGCTATATGTTTGGTGTGTATGTGAATTATTGTATAGACATACGCCAAACATATAGCAGAGTTCTAGTTCTAGTCTTACAATAACCTAGCATCGCAGACATTTTAATTTTGAGAACAGAGATGATGGAGTTCTTATATCCCTGTACTGCTTCGTAGAAATACTACCCTTTTAGAATATAACACGTTTTCTTCCTTCCTGTTCTGAATTCTGTAAGGCATTCGGTTTTTTATACAAAATTGTTATTAGTACCTTAAATTGACTAACTCTTATTTAGTTTGTACTTTAACTTTGTATTTTTGCTTTAGGTCTTCTTTTGAAATAAATCATCATCATCAGCTCATTATACCTCCCCACCGAGGGGCATGGGACTACACGTATAGGGTGTATAGGCCAACCAGACGATTACAAACAGACATGTTCATGCATACAAATGTTTGTACTGCCAGGGGATCGAACCCGGAACCCTTGGTGTTGCAATCGACGTCTCAACCGCAACACCGAGGGTCGTCAACCATATAATTTGGAAAATTGGAAGACTTTGGTACCTGACCGAATTTGAACCTGCACCCTCCAGATCGCAAGGCAACAGTCCATCGCAATGAGCCACCAACGCTCTTTGAAATCAATAAATAAGTCAGATATCATACCTGAATAGCAACCTTCATCCTGTGCGCGCTGTAATGACGCTTGACGTAGTCATGCGTGGTCTGGTATAGTTTGTCGTCGCCGATGTCGTCACGCAGGCTCCGCATGTTGCCCCATTTGAAGTTACTCCCCGGGTGGCCCTTAGGGAACGTGCTTGCCAACATCTGATTTCTACGGGTCTCATCCTTCGGCAACGCGATTGCGAACTCTAGGGAAGTGATGGACATACATTTGACGGCATATGTGGTGTAATGGTTAAGACGTTGGTGTTTATACTATGGATTATAATTACAAGTATTTGTGTACATGTACATGTCCGTTTATATTGGTCTGGGTGTATGTATATACATATATTATTTATGTACTTACAAAAAAAGTTATACTTACTCGTATAATACGTTTATCCGATTTTAATCAGTACCCGTACTACAAGCTCCTCACTTAAATTGGGGCTAGATGGCGCTGTGTACAAATAAATGCTATTTTTTTTGTTTAATCAATTGGCATTAATGCTATAAATTTTATTTCGTATAATTTAATTAAGAGGAAAGTTAATTTGTCTTTGTTTCGCTTTCGTGTGCTTGTTAGATAATAATAGATACTTAAATAAGTGATTGACGGATCCTATTGTAATACTAAAATCAAAGCCCTTACAACTTCTAAATCCCGGAGAATGATAGCCTCAATAGTTTCTAAATCCCGAAATCTTAGAGGTATGTCATATACAGCGGTTGTGGTTACTGACTGAAAGTACTTGTTCTGATAACTAATTATGACTATGGTAGTTGTAGTGTACCCGATTGAATTGCTTCTCGTTCCCTCTGCATCGACTCTTTCTTCATCAGTGGACTAACGAAGAATTGGCTTAACATGTCCATGGCGGTAGGCAAGTAATTTCCCTGTATCTTGAAGAAATATGTCGTTTCTTCTGCGGACGTCCAAGCGTTAGCTCCTCCACCATTACTCTGTAAAGCATTTATTATCTCTTCATCATCATCATCAGCTCATTAAATGTCCCCAATGAGGGGCACGAGCCTACCCGTATAGGGTGATTAGGCCTTAGTCGTCCACGCGGGACCAGTGCGGATTGGACGACTTCACACACAACCTTTGAATCCCTTCGTAGGCGTGCGTGAAGGTTTCCTCACGATGTTTTCCTTCACTTAGATAACTCTTAAAGAAATAAGAGTTATCTCTAACACAAAAGATAACTGTTATTTCTTTTATCTCTACATCGTGATAATTGAAATTGTAGCATATAAACTTCGAAACAAATGCATATTGCTTGATTGGCAGCACCTCCTTAACATAGTAAAATATGGAACTTCATTACTAAATACTTATTATTTTCTGGTTCAAGGTAAGCCATTGTTTATAAAGACAAGAGCAAACTGAGTTAATAATAATAACTTAGAAATGTCGTTTACATACCCTAATAAAAGAAAAGTATTCATTCTCTTCAGGGTATTTCTCGCTGCCCATGAACAACATGTGCTCGACGAAGTGAGACAGCCCCTGTATTTCTGGGGGGTCGCTGAGACTACCGACACCCACGCTAATCGCGCACGCTGCCTGCAAATAACATACTATTTATTAATTTTTAAATAATGAGCTATACGATTATCATATTCTTTATTTTAGAAAGTGCTTTCATTTGTTCATATAAACAAAACACACCATATAGGTGGTTGACGCGGTCGAGTCTTCTAGGTAGGTACCACCGCAGTGCCAGATATCTTGTGTTTTGGGATGAGGGCACAATAGCTTGTAAAATAACCGGGTATAAGAGACCTTACATCTGTTGTCTCGGGTGACGGGCGCAGTGCGGAACCGATGGAGAATAATAACTGTTTATTAGTCATTGGTCTCACTGAATGCCGCTCTGTCATGGCCACTTTCCATAGGTTGAGCATCCTGACCGTCCTGTACAATTTGTAATATAAAATAATACACATTCAACTATATGTTTTTGGTTTAGAATGTGCTCGGAGTATTCTGTTTGCTAAATAAATGATGTATCACATCTGACTATAACAGAACAATATTGAAGAAAACCAACAATCGAATAAAATTACTAATCTCCCCGAACACCGTTCTGCATTCCCACCAGTAATTAAAAGTCTTATATTTTATATTAACTACATCTATTTATAAGAACATTTCGAAAAGCAAAAGTGCTAACACTCCCGTTAAATATAACGGGATGATATCTGGCACTTCCTACCAAGACGACTCTGAACCTAGCGTATCTCGAAATGAAACTTGGCCTCCGACACTATATTTCGCCACTGATCTATGCTCAGTAGCATAATAGCAGTAGTATATTATGTGTATTAATACATAAATGTAATGTTGCCTAACTACATGTTGTCATGGAATGCAAATCTAGGCGGTGAAAATTAATTTGACACAGTACAAGACAAACTCAAAAGAGGTAATAACAACAATATGTTTACGTGTTATACCAGCAATCCCAGCTAGTGCACGCTGAGTAACCTTGAATTTAATAAGTGTTATTTTTAATTCTTTCGTGTTTAGAAATCATATCGTAAACTAATAAAAAATGAAAACCTAAACGTAAGGTACATGCACAGTGCAGATTCAGCACGTTTAAATTTAAATTAAATAATTTATTCAACCACACGTGCGACAGTAGACATTGGTTTAAGTGGATTACCTAATACAAAAAAAAGCGGGCTTACCACAGACATCTGTATTGAGATATCTGTGGTGAGCCCGCTTGGACAGGGGTAAGGCCGATACCGTGTGAGATAAGACGAACTCGGTCAGTATAATATTTTATGTTCGTAATATTTTGAATATTTACTTACCATCTTGTTTGCATCAAACTGTACAGTACTGTTGCTACCATTCTGATAACTAGCTTCTGACTCCGATGGATCGCTGGGGTCTGATATGAGAAGTGCATTTAGACCATTCTCTAGTTTAATCGCCCTATTAACAAGCCAAATTTATTTGGTAAGCATCAAAACAATCATTTTACAGAAACTTTTTTAAAATTTGTTTTGGACACACTATTTGAGTACCTACTTATCTGAAAAAACAATTAGGACACACTATTTGTCCTAAAAAAAATATAAGAAAGTCATCTTTACAAGATGAGGCTAAGTGACTCGGACACTTTCAGATTTCGCGCAGAAGAGAGAAAGAAAGCCGATGCACCTTCTCTGCAATTGTGGTTCTCTACAACAGAAGCGAAACATCTTTTTTTTTTTCGAACTGACTACTGCTGTTGGCCGCAGATGGCCTTTACAGCTTCACCGGGCAGGTGGCGAGCGCAGATGGCTCTCAGCCTTAAAAGCGAAACATCCACTAGGGCAGCTCCCTTTTATATCCAAGTGATGTAAATGTATAAAGCTGGGCAGGATTCTGAGTGTTAACCATCTGCGAAGATAATATCGTCGCAGAAGGTTTCCCTGATGTTTTCCTAAGTGGTCGAAAACCAACTATAGTTTTTTTTAGGAAATGTTTTCCTATGGTATAAAACAGCGATAATTTATTGATAATAATAAATTATATCATTCGACAAAGTGAAAAAATATAAACAAAAAATCTTGGATTTGTTTCCTGAAACACTAAATTCGTTTAAAAAATATCTTTATTTTCATAGATATATTTTTATTTACATTATTTAAATAGAATAGTGACCTTTTATCAGTTTTTATATAGTATTAAAAACCTCTGAGATTAAATTATTGACTTAAAATAGTAATGAAGCTGCTATCGACTCGTTTATATTTGTATTCAGTACGTGTATAAACCAAACTTAATATTTTCAATACCATTATGAAAATAATTGAAAGATCAAGTCAGGCGCTAATTTGTGTTTACGTATCTAAATCCTTTTAAGTATATATAAAACACAATAGTATTTTAAAATTGTGTGTACCTACTCACCTGTAAAACTTATTATCGTTCTCTGACTTGATAGGTTCTTCCAGAACCTCAAGTTTGTTGCGAGACATGGTACCTTTTGTAGAGGTAGCCTTGAAGTCACCAAATGTTTTTTTAATTAGATGCGGTAACTATTTATTCACAATGTGGCTTTGGGCTGCCACAAATATAATAATCATACTATATTAGTAGATTCGGTTCAGTGAGTACTTACTTTTTGTGTAATTCTCGTAAATGCAAATTTTTCAAGCAAGTTTTTCACATAAATAAATAAATATCTACTGACATTCATACAGCGCCATTTAGTCCCAAACTATGCACTTTAATATGAATACTTAACAAAAGAATACATTTATTTATTTTGTAAATACATACATACATTTATACATGGAAACGCACATGTTCATGCATACCATTTCTTGTACAGCCCGGGAATCGAAACCGGGAACCTGGAACCCTTGGTATAACAATCGACATCTCAACCAAATAGCACCACATATGTCGTCTTGATTTGTCTTAGCAAGTGTAGCGTAGATGATCTTCGGCACGATGGACAGATGAATTGTGAAAGGTCGCTGGTGGAGGCTGGATGAGAACAGGAGGATATCTGACGCAGAATGTGGGAGACCTATGTTCAGACTGAGTTAGTTCGAAGAGAGTTCAATCAGGGCTGCACTTTAGACCTATAGGTATGCATAGTGGAAGTTTAAGTCTCCCATTTTCCTCAATGTCATTATTAGTGATGAAATGGCAGTGCGAAGTTTCGATGGCTGATGGGGCGGAAGGGTCCCGAAAGGAAAGGGAAACGAAGCATAGGTCAACTCCAACTAGAAAGGGAGATGACCTGGTTAAGGTAGCGGGTAGCAGATTGATGTCAACTACTACGGATGGGTCCGCATAGAAATCATAAACTTCGTTCAGCAATGGAAATTTTATGCTGTGATGATTTTGATGATATTGTTTGTGAAATATGATATATTAAAAGATCAACTAAAATAGGTAACCTTAGAGGTCCAGTAACAATTGAAACTGACAGTTTTTTAAATGTATATTATCCTTTTATTAAAAAGTATGTCTGATATAGATACAGATTTGTGACGTGTTAACTATGAGTTCACACATTTGTGCATAAGTTTAGAAGGTAACAATTCTTACAGCTTAAACATACCACAAATTGTAACGTAAAATCTTAAAACTTAATATTATTTTATTTGAAATAATAACCGTCAAAACATACAATTATGAGGCACTGGTGAAAATAATTAAAAGAAAAAGTTTAATTTAATACAAATTGAAACGATATAGCTGTACTTCGATGTCCAAAATAATCAAAATCACTCAGCTTAAATGTTTCGACGTCTAAAATACTATTCATGTACGGATTTGATTTTAAGTTATTGGTATTTGATCATAATTTATTTTTTTAATGGCAGATAGACATTGAAACTGTGCAGGTAATAGTTGAGATAAAATTAAATTGGAATCTTTGTAGGAGTGCAAATCTTAATTAAGAATTGGTATGGTACGCCTAGCCCTGAGCTACCCGAATCTTTGGCATGTTGAAAAGGGGTAGAGATTTTTTGTAAGAGTTAATATCCATCACGAAGTTAATGTTACTCTCGTCCAAATCATCAACTGGCTGCGACGCGTTCAAGTACTTCAGCTTGTAATCCTGGACATCTGGGGCAGCGGCGTCGGTGTTGTTGTAACCATTTATCTGTATATAAGAATTTCAATAAGCTGTATATTTAAAATAAAATTAGATTTATTTCTATGTAAAACAACACAAATATTTTAAGTATAACATAATGAACTACAAACTAAGGCAAAAAGAACCAATCTCTACATAAACTAGCCTCGGTAGCCTAGGACTGGTTTTCAGATTGGACCTTACAGTTGGTCGGCCGGTGGGAAATAAGGAAGGACGATTGGAGATTAACAAATTACTACTATAATCATCCTAACACCTAACAATATTATATATGAAAGATGTATATACAAAGACACAAAAGTTCGGAAGGCATATGCACACAAGCCTTACAAGCATATATATATATATATTTTTTTTCAGGCAGAGCTATCCAAGTTTTTTATATTTTATGGAATTCCAGCCCAGCTTTATTTTTGTATAAAATGGCTGTTTACCTGAATGGACAGTTTCCGGAACATCGACTTATTACCGGTGGGGAAATGGTTGTCGACCCACGAAATGATATCGGCAAGCGTGATCTTCTTGACAGCGTCAGCCTGGAATACAATATTTTCATTACTCGTTGTTCCTAACTTAAAACTGTTAATTAGTGCACCTTTAAGTTTGGCCTTATACCCTAATCATTAACGATAACTATATTTATTACATCAGACGTATTGGACCTAATGACAGCAATAATCCAGCGACGCATAACTTCGTTGTTTGACAAAGAACAATAAAAAGGCACAATAAATCCAAAACAAAACGTATCTCCACAGTCAAACACTCACTTAAAGTATGTACCTGACGAAACTGCAAGTATTGGCACCCCAGAGTCGTGTAACACTTCTAATTATGGCTAATAGTCTTAAAATCTAAGGATAATAAGTATTCAACAAGGGTAGTTTTGGAAGATAAACATTTGCAAAATGGAAAAAAATATATATAGAGCCTGGCTTATTTCACGCCAAGCTTTTTTTATGAAACTATGTTTCTCCAAGCTGAATTATCCTAATGGTTAGTGTTTCCGAAATTACAGAAAAGGTAGAATTTGAGATTGAAGAGGTATTTCAGTACCTACTTACTTTTTGTAATGATATTTTGATGGATCATGTTTCGAGAGTTGATAAACATTGTTTTGAAGACTGCTTGATACCCTTTCAACATCGGTCATATTAACTTTTAATTGCAAAATAATTGTAACTAAAATATATTACACCCTAAACACTTAAAAATAAATAATTAAAACTAAAAAATATAATTAAAAGAAGTCCCTTTCGGCAAGGTTCCGAAAATACTGGCAGCGTTACCCCCTTTGGATTGCCAGACTGATTCTTTGTCCAAGGTAGCTGCCAGATCTTCGGTCACCTGTGACGTCGACTAACCTTTTGGAAATTTCTGTCTCGACACCGAACGGAACAAAATCATATTCGGAGCCCAGACCCCTGTATTTGCATGCTTTGGCATTTTTAGCCGCTTCACAAGCCGCACCAGCTCTGTTGTTTGTTCCATGTAGATGGGAAGGGGCCAGCCTGTCTGTACAAGTTGCATCCCATACTAGCACCCGGTCCATCCTCCATGGAATCAAACTCATGCCATCCGGCCCTTTGCCATCGTCTCTTGCAATAACAGTCGGCTCAAGTAGACTTGGCACGTTGACGGTGGCAAGAGACCGGCGTATGACATCGTTAAGTGCGGCATGTCTCGAGAAGCGACCTGCACTTTTTTGACAAGACAGACCGTGATGTCCCCAGCTGGTCGACATCACTAGTTACCGAATAATGTAATGTAATAGTAAATAATTGTATGTACAGTAAAAGTCATTTACCTCTGCGAAGCGTTTCTGGAAATTGTACTTCATGGTTTCGATCTCTCCCCAATTTCTATCGACCTGTCAAATAAATTATTGTTGTATTTATAAATATTATATAGTAATATCTGATTTACTTTTATCATAATATTATTAAACTGCAGCAGCTTTTACTTTGATACGTTTAGTTAATTCCTCAGTTCTACTTTCGTTGCTTCAATTTAGTACGCGGTCTAGGAAAGGAAGGTCTCGTAATCCCTCTCCTGGTTTATTTTTCCTATAGTTTTATAAACCTCTTTTTACAACCCGATTACAAGAATGCCTCGCCTCTATAATGAAATAATCTCTGAGCACTCTTCTTTTGATATTTTTGTTTGCAAATTGCATGAGTAGTAAAGTCCTGGAGCCTCTTTCAGCCCAGGTCTATAGCTACTTTCATTGTTCTTATTTTTAATAATGTTTCATACTAACATTTTATATTACGGGTGCATAGCTTTAAGAATGTATATCTACTAACCCCTCATTACTGTTAATTTCATACATTCTTTGCCCACATGTATAGAACTGCAGTCTAGAATATTTTAGTGATGAAACATAAGCCTGTAATTGACTTTATCTTGATTTATGCTCCATAACTAAATAAATGTACAGCTTAACTGTTCTCAGCGTTCAAGTGATCTGTTCACTGCTAGCCGCAGATGGCCTTAGCTTTCGCAAGCTAAGCGTGTGTGACAGAGCATGAACTCACCTCGTCCTTCAGCTCGACGACAGGGGCGAGCTTCTGTTGCAGAACGGCATCGCAAGCGCTTTGCACCGCTTCAGCTCCAAGTTGACGAACGTCGTAGAAGTACTTGCTCAGGAATGCCTCTATGCGAGAGTCCACGTATGCCACACTGTATTATAAAAAGCCGCCATCATCAAACCGGTCACAGATGGATAAGTTATCCCGCAATATATAAGGATAATATAATCTTTAAGTGTGTATTGCTATCAACCCTTTGACCGTCAATGACGCCTTTAGGCACCAAACAGAATATATTTTCTATTGTGTCTGGATTCCCGGTGTTCAATAGGTTAAGGTTTATTGATCCTTGAATCGTAAAGTATGGAAGATGGTGTGCATAATTAAAAAACCTTCATAAAACAAAATGCTTCTTGTTTGTCCATTTTTAAGGCATTCATAAGTGGTTTTAAACATATTGCTTAAATTAAACCATAAAAGCAACTGCTTGCATACAGCTTAAATTACAATTAAATTTCCGAGTAAAAATAACAACATTCATATCGTTATTATTTTGTTTATTTTAATTTATAAGCAAATTTTAAGAAAGCACTACGAAAACATGGACATTTTAGACCAGCAACAAAATAAAAATATAATAATTAGCTGTCACAAGAATATTTAGTCTTTATCAAATTATACTCAATTGTGGTATTATGTTTTTACCTTGTAACCTCATTTTGTATACTGACCTGAAGTTGTCAACCTGGCTGTTGACAACAATTGAGACACTAAGCACGCCGTGGGTAATACGGAAGCCGTTAGCAACGTTATACCCCAACTGCTCATTAGTACGTAGAGTATTGAATACCGGGTCCTGCATTACAATCTACAGAACAATTAAATACAATCAGCTATATGATTGTTTATGATAGAGCGTCGGTGGCTCGTTTTGTGGGACTCATCATCATCATCAGCTCATTAAACGTCCTCACCGAGGGCACGAGCCTACCCGTATAGGGTAATTAGGCCTTAGTCGTCCACGCGGGCCAAGTGCGGATTTGACGACTTCAGACACAACCTTCGAATCTCTTCGCAGGTGTGCATGAAGATTTCCTCCCGATGTTTTCCTTCACCGTAAGAGCGTCGGATAACGTATATATATTTTCGAAAATTCGAAAACACATTGGTACGTGTCGGGATTTGAACCTCAGCCCTCCAGGTAGGAAGGCGACAGTCCACACCGCTTTCGAAGGTTGTGCGTGAAATCGGCCAATCCGCATTGATCCGCGAGAATGAGTGCCCCTCGTTGGAGACGTATAATGAGCTGATGATGATGAAACAATAGATGAACCATAGTGTAATAATAATAAATAAATATCCATCGACATTCGCATAGCGCCATCTTGCCCCAAACTAAGCATCTAGCCTATAATATAGCTACTAAACCACTTTAACCACTGATACTATTACTGTACTTTAAAAGTTCCTATCGTCGTTGAATAGTCAGCTATTACACATAGAGCCCCTGAGTATGTCAAACATTTGTGTGCATTAACATGTCTATTTATATTGGTCTGGGAAATTTCTATCTACAATTTATGTATATTCTTACGAAGGAAAAGTACCCAAAACCCATAGTACAAGCAATTGCCTTGCTTATGGAACTAGATGGCGCTGCGTAGATGTCTGTGGATATATTTTTTGATTGAAGAGCACTCCAATTACTTGCTTTGTGTGTTAAACTCACCATTAGCACTTCTAGTGTAGCCAGTTCCTTGGGGCTGACGGGATCGGCCTGGTAGAAGTTAGTGATGTAGGTGTTGGTCGACTCCGGGTTCAGACTCATCACTCGCACTGTTCTAGCGCCAAGTTCTAGCTGGTGTACCCTCATCTGTGAATGTAATATTCATTATACATCGTAAAATTGTATATGGACATGATAAAATTGTTTTTTTAAGTTAGCAATATTAAATAATATATTTAATGTTCCCTTAACCTTTAACGATTTTCTATCCTATCTAGAAAATTAATATTTCTGCTGGATATATTCGTTAGCGGCAGTTGAAGAGCTAGCTAAAGAACCCCTTTGTATACAGTTGATTGGTGCTACTCTACTTTATCCTACTTAATCAACAGTGCCCAAATGAGAAGAAAAAAGGTATTCATTAATGAAAGAAAGAATATTATTTTAACCGTGATAATGAAAACGGGATTAAAAATGATCAGATTAAAAGAACCAATTAATTATCTGCTGTATCAAATAAACTTTAGTTTTGAATAAAATTTATTATTTATATTAAATTTAGTCTTCCAATATGAGTACCTCCCGTGCGCAATCCTAACTTCAAGGGACAGCTAATACTGACGTAAAAAAACTCTTCAATTGATTAGGGATGGTGGTGTTGGTCGATTCTTTTCAATCAACAATAGGAATTTACCCAAAAAATAACTTTTCAAACTTGAAAATTAATCGTTTGTCACAGTTAGGCATTGTTTTTCATAAATAATACTCAATATAGAGTTACATTTCTGACATATGCATTTCGCTGCTTATAAGTAAATCCGCATTTGGCGTAAACTTGCCTTTCAATTATACAAGGTAATTTCCAAAGATTTGATGAATATTTTTTTTTATTATCCTTTAGAAAAAAATTACCTCAGGCAGCTCCTTAGGCGAAACATCTTTGAAGCCAATGTTATTGTGAACTTTCTCGGAGATGCGGATGGCTTCATACCATGGCATGTTACCTTGTACCAGCACCTGTTTCAAACACAATTCAAACCTTTGAGTATTTCACTCGTAATTCCACTAATTTTAAAGCTTCTTTTAATTTACTAGATGTAGTAGATGTTAGACTCGATACTGAATAATGTAGATAGGTAGGTGTTACTGCAGTACCAGATACCATCCCGTGAATTAAAGTTTCATATACTGCAGGTTTCGGGTTGAAATCACTGTAATAATATCTCGAAAAATCCTAGAAGACTAGTTTAATTTCCGGGTATAAGAGACCTAACTTCTGTTGTCTCGGGTGACAACAGTGCGGCATTGATATAGAATAATAACTGTTTATCAGTTGTTAGTCTCCTTCAACGCCGCTCTGTCATGGTCAAGCGTATCACTTACCATCAGGCGAGTCTCCTGACCGTCCTGTTCACTTCGTCACATAAAAAAGACAAAAGTATCTTATACAAATAAATAGTATCTCACGCACGTAAATGAAAGACGCAAGGCATTAATGACAGAAAACAATCACTGTGTACAGTGCATTATCATCAACCCAATACGACGATAGACGACCCATTTGTTGTTGCAGTTGAGACGTCGACTGCAACACCAAGGGTTCCGGGTTCGATCCCCGGGCAGTACAAACAGTTGTGTAATGGTCTGGGTATTTTCTATGTATAATATGTATGTATTTACAAAAAAAATGTATATATGTATGTTTATCCGTTGTTTAGTACCCGTAAGCCCCAAGGGCTAGATGGCGATGTGTGAATGTCAGTGGATATTTATTTATTTATTTAATACGTCTTCTTTGCAAGGCACACGGCATTGCTATGGAAAGTTGATGGTTTCCTCTGTAAGCAGACGTTGTGTAATCAAAGTTGCAACTTGCACTTTCAGCCAGGAAAGTGAACTGGGCGTTCTGCTTACTTTAGAACATAAAAATGCGCCATTATCAACATTATTATCAAATAAATTATTAATGTTCATGCTAGCGCTCAGGAGAGAGGGTTACAGTTTCAAGTACCTGCAAGTACATGCGGTCAAGCAGTTGTTCACTGAAGGCTTGAAGTTCCTCCAACGTCACATCTTGCAACAGCGGCGCCTTATCCCGAATCGATACGTATGGTTCTACCAAAATGTTCAATCGGACATCCCTATAAAAGAAAAATCATCACCCGTTTAAGTTGCTCTTTAATTAACAAAATTCATATTCATATCCAAGATCTAAAATCTCCTTCCGAGTTAAGTTGAACATGGAAACTGGCTAAATGATCTTTAAAGCTGTCGCTTTTTATAATTCAGAGAATACTTACTTATTAAAAAAACAAGATGTCTTAAATGAACATTATGGCTTGTGGACTTACATGTTAAGCTCATATGGCTGTGCAATTGTGTTGTGGTAAGTGTTTGCGCGCGCGTCTCGGACGGCTTCAAACATCGACTGGGAGAGGTTGCCCACTGCGCCGCGCAACTCTCGGGTAATCAAGTCAACCATTAACTGTATACAAGAAATTATGGAATTAGCTATCATATAGGTAAAGTGTGGCTTTGGCACGATTGGTTTGCTTGACCGGAGCGATTTGACCACGGCCTTTCAGATAACCGGCCTGAAATAAGTTTTGCATTATCCATGCGTGACGATATCACTTACGATATGGTGTATCGTGTGCTTATTGGCCTACCCAAATAAAAAACTGCATTTTCATCACAGATCGATCAATCGTTATTCAATCTAAAAAATCCTGTAGCAAAATGCATATATCAGTGCACAATATATATACCTATATTGTGCCAAAAAATTAACATCAGGAGCGATCTCGTAATAACAGTTCGATTTATTTGGGTAGAAACTTACAACTAACGATTTTCCACTTTTTTCGCGCAACACCACACGATCGACTAATATCGCAAAAAAATAATTAAATACATTTAATTTTGTAATCACAAATAAGAGCTGTGGATTTTGAATAAATACCAAAATGAAAATCATGGCAACACATAATCTGAATCGTATGTACTTACGTTTAAGTTCTGGCTGTATCCGCCCACTTTCAAGGCAATACCTTTATCAGCGACCGTGAATGTGCTCTCAAGTCCCGCCATCGTTGCTGGATATAGGGATTCCTGCGACATAAGTTTTATTAACATGGAACAGATTTTTGGAGATAAGTGAGATCTATAAAAGGGAATACACTTATGGGTAAATAAAATATTTAATTAGTAATAGTTATCGGATTTAGAAGAAAACATATTATTTTATGTTGAGTAGTTATTAAAAGTAGGTACGATATGTTCATAGTTCTAAAGGTTGATTTATTTATGTTAATCACATAATTAAAATGTTACCTTGAGACCTTGTTCCACTACATCCGTCCAAAGATCAATAGGCACTCACTGTAAAATACGAATTATTAAATTTTAATATAAGCAGTAACTAACATTATTCCAACACACTTTATAAGCGGACAGTAGTACTTCGGATAAGGTTTATTATGATCGGAAATGTCTTAAACATAAACAAAATGTACTTACTCTCGGGGCGACTTGAGGCTGAATGGCGTGAGCAAGTAGAAATACAAAAGCGCGATCGGAAGCTTCGAATTAAAGCTGGGTTTGTACCATACTTCCATATGCTTGTCCTTCCGGATTCTATTCGGCCGGTCTAATCTATAAGCATTTAAAATGGAAAAATAACTTAAATAACAAAATAAATGATTACTTATATACAAAAGAATAATAAGATGAAACGAAGTCCTGCAGTGAAGTTGTAGATTTTAAAGGAGGATATTCAGAAGTGGATCTTGCAAGTACATGATATAAGTTCTAATTCAGTAATTTTCATACAGGGCGATATTTGTATTGAAGTTTTGCCATAATCACCAAGATTGGCAAGCAGATTCGGTGCTTAGGTTTTTTCCCTGTTCATACTCGTATCATATTTTTCCGTGTACGAAGTTTAGAATAAAATGAAATTGTAACTATCTCTATACTTGTCACGGGTCATAGGTCTCTCTCATTTTGCGCCACATAATCCCGGCTCTTGCGCTTTCCTCGTCCAGCCTCCACCTTTGCAAATAAATATCGCTTTCTATTCAAGACAAGAATAGAAAAATAATATATATAACTGGAATATATCGCTCAACAAAAACTAAAGCGAAACTCACTTGAAGTCATTGATAGTTGCAATCAAGTCGTCTTGTTTAAGCACAACTGTCTCCTTGGGGCTGGACTCCACTTTTCTGTACATCTCTTCCTCAGAACTATTGGCGAGGTCCACGCCTAGTTTGTGCGCGATCTGGATATATGGCTCCGGTGGTGGTATTACGTCAAAATTGGTGGTGATGAAGACGTTCTTCTCGGGTAGACTGAAGCTTGGCAGCGGTTGTGCTTGTAGCCAACGCTGCGACCATAATGATGGGATTGCTGAAAAGATAATCATAATTAACTCTAACCTGACTTTATCCATATTTTATCAGACATTGACATATAAACTTCTCCAGATCCATTTCTCTACCAGACAATTCGCCGTAGGATGCGATTGTCGATGTGCTACAAAATTAAATAAATAATATTATCATTTAATGTGTACTTTTACGTGAAACATTCATAGGTATTTCAAGATCATTACCAGTTTGCCATTAAATATTGAGATAAACTTAAAAATTATCCAAAAGCAATCAGAATATTTGAAATTATTCTACAATTACAAAGTATCGAATATATCGTTGATTGTTCGAAAGCCTATCATCACACATCTGTGAGCTTTTATGTTGCATATGTATTTCGCCCCCTGAGGTGTAACAGTTGAGACGTCTTGCAGACTTCTTCACACCAAGGGTTCCAGGTTCGATCCTCGTATTATAAAAAAAATTACGTATTGTGCATGCTGAAATAAAATAATGAATAAAGGTCAACGGGATAAAGTTTCTCTCTTTTTCTTCAACCCATAGCAGTTAACCAATTACGCTTCCCCTTCACAATTCGTCGGTTCAAAAAATCTTAACGCCAATATATATGAAACTAAATATAATATAATAAGTACTTCTTACCTTCTCTCTTATACTGAGTGCCGTACCATTTCTCCTGGGAGTCATACTCGATGGGCTGGGAGTTCTCGTCGGAGATGATCATGACGTTCATGTTGTCCGGTCGCAGGTACTCCAGCAACTCCACTATGGCCTGGACGTTAAGTAACAATTTACAGTACTTATTTTTTACTGTCGGCAACAGTCCAATGAGCGTCGATGTCTCGTGTAGGACTGGTGATTTCCGATGTGGAGGATGCTGGTTCAAATCCCTCCACGTACCAATGTATTTTGTCTTTTACCCTTTGAACGCCAATGACTCCTTAAGACGCTAAAAACAATAGATTTTCTATTGTGTCTGGATTCGAGACTTTCAATAGGATAAAGACATCTTTTTTTTCACTTGTCACATTAATAATGTATTATTATACGCCTCTGGCGAGTCTCTACCAATAAATAGATAAGTACAATTGTTATTGGGTAATACTTAAATTACTGGGTATATGAGACCTCACATCTGTTGTCTCGGGCGCAGTGCGGCATTCAACGGCAGATCCAGGGGGTGGGTCATGGGGTCATGACCCCCCCTGAGCTATTTTTAAGTACTATATTAACGTACATTACCAAGATACCTTATAAGTTCTTAACTTGACTACTACTATGTGACCTCCTCCTCGCGCCTAACCTGGATCCGCCCTTGGCGGCATTGACGGTGAATAATGACTGTTTATCAGTGGTTGGTGTCACTCAATGCCACTCGGTCATGGTCAGGCGCATCACCATCAGGTGAGCGTCCTGACCGTCCTGTACACATTGTAACGTAAATAAAATAAATTCTTTGCCTCATTGCCGACACATAATTTTGCACGCGTTGTATCTTTGTTAGAATTAGCAGACATGTTATAGATACTTGCCTTAGGGTCATACTTGTAGTAGAGATTCTCGCCAGTGATGTAGTACTGAGGGGGATAGTTATGCATGTTCACGGAGAGGTTTTCAACGTAGTCCGACGGCTGAGCTTCCTTGACGAATCGGAAGTTGGTATCTTGTAACGCCTGTCAATCAAAGCTACAGTTAAACAACATACTGAATATTACACATGAAACTAAAACACCAAACATCTCGGGCCTTCACTTTTTTCAACTAGCCTACAACCTAGCCTCGGCAGGCAAGATTAACGCATATCATGTAACCAAAGTGAAAGATTTAACTTTACACAAAAAAAAAGTATGTTAATAGAAAAAAGTTATATTTAAGAGATCTAGTGAAAGACTAGAATAAGTAAAAAGCATTTTCATCACTCAAAACTGGAAATATAACTTTCCCCGTAATAAGAATGAAATGGAAATGCTAGGCTCTATCAGAGTGAATTAAAACGTTAATATTATTTACCTTGACAGATGATTTAAAAAAAATGTGCTTACCGTTATAGAATTTTAAACAATATTTTGTTCCATAAGATAAAATATACTAAAGTATTGGTCATACATGTCCATAATCATCAGTAAGCGCTCACCTTAAGGTCATTATATATGCTTTCAGAAGGGCCTTTGATCTTCATTAGTTTTATATATGAGAATACTGCTTCTACCACCTGAAAATCAAATAAACATAATAAGCAAGTCAATATTATTTAGAAAAATAAAGTAAAAGCGGCTCACGTCGTGGGAGATCCATGCCTCAACGTGAATTAAAGAAGTGATTTTAATAAAAATTTGTATGAATCACTATAGACGATTCACCAAAGAAGACCAAAAAGGCGCCGTCTGCGCATGTACACTAATGAACAAAATACTTACATCAAAAATTTTTTTTTAATAACCATATAATCAATCTGTTATAAATGTTCAGGATTAAAGATACCTATGTAATTAAGCATAATTCAGGTCAAATTTTACTTTTCATATAGTTTTTCCATTTTGTGACCATTGGATTAACTTTTCTTTTAAAATTTACGGAGCCCAAGCCATTTCTATAGGATTTAAAATCCGGATGTAATGGGAGAACGGAGAATATTATGACCATGTTCTATCAAATTTTTATTATAGAGTATTTCTTAAGCGTAAAAGGAAATTAATATTTTAATGATAGTGAAACAATATTTTTCTCATTAAAATAATAATCAATCATGTAGAAAATAAACAAATAATCATGGATAATAAAATCAGCAAAGTACCAACAAGTATTTCAAAATATAGTAATGTTCTGTTTTTCTATTCAAATTAATCCGAATATTTTTGTTTATAATGTCTGTTATAGATTCATTAAAGATGAATTATTGATTTATTTTTAACAAAATTGCAAATTTGCGTAACCTGTCAACAATCTACTTACAAAATATATTTAAACTCGTATATCATCCTTCTCCCTGGCTTTTCAAGCAACATATACTAAGAATTTCAATAAGGCTCAGAAAACAAAAAAAAATAACAATAAATAATAAAATGCAACGAAACAGTTTTCCTTCCGACTGTATTTAGAGTACTGTCAGCGCGCTAAATTCAATAAGACGAATAGCATAGAGCAACCTGTCCTCAGAAACGCGCCGACCAATGCGTTGCCCCGCTTATAATATACCCCGCCCCTCTGCCGTACCCCAATAGACCTAAAAAATGACTTCTGCGCATAGTCTTCTTTCGTGAATCGTACAATAACACTATAGATAAATATAAGGCTATATTTTAATGCACGTAGATATCTCAGACACAGCTAGTTTAAATATAATTTAAATAATTACTTTAAAATAATAATTTTATAACCACGTAAAAAAATAACAAACATACCTCTTCGACATGGTCTAACCCATCTGTGGTAAGGACGAATTGCGCCTTAAACAAGGTGTACATAGAGTTGTTATCTCCGCCAGCCGTGGAAGTCCCTGCTGAGAGCTCCAACGCCCACACCCTTAAACACATAAAGTCGGCCTTTTAATATATTTTATACAAGCAAAAGTCGAGCCATACGCTCGAATGTGTCCTTTTTCCAAGTTATAATAATCGCACATTTTCACTGTTACCCTCTGAAGCTTCAACTAATTGCAATATACTATTCTTCATTAATAAACACATTAATAAGATATTATTATAATATATTATTGCATCGCTAAGTAATGACATTATATCCTAAAGAAAAACATAGAATATTTTAATAGATTGAAGTTTACTCCAGGGCTCTGTAGCTAAGCGGTTAGTGCGTTCAATTAACCTTTGACCGCCAATGATAACTTAAGGTGCCAGACACAATAGATTTTCTATTGTTGAAGACGAAAGTCTTTGAGCAATGCGTCCTACCCGTACTAACATACGCAGCTGAGACATGGATACTGACTGCGGAATTGGTTCACAAGTTCAAAGTCATTCAACGCGCAATGGAGCGAGCTATGCTTGGAGTCTCTCTTAGGATAAGATTAGAAATGATTTAATTCGTAAGAACTAAAGTTACCGACATAGCCCGCCGGATCAGCAAGTTGAAGTGGCAGTGGGCTGGTTATGTATGTCGCAGAACCGATGGCCGTTGGAGCAGACGAGTTCCGGAGTGGAGACCGCGTCTTGGCAAGCGTAGCGTAGGCCGCCCTCCGGCCTGATGGACCGACGACTTGCGAAAGGTCGCTGGTGGAATCTGGAGAAAGGCGGAGGACCGGGATGTCTGGCGCAAAATGGGGGAGACCTATGTCCAGCAGTGGACTGCAATAGGTTGAAGAGAGAAGTTCCGTACATTGGTTTTTCAAATTCTGGTACCCTGTGCATTCTACCAGTAAAATGGTGTGCAAACTAAATGGTAGACTTGGTACCGCAGTGCCGAATATCGCCCCGTGAAAAAGATGTGTTTTGCATTTTTGTATTTCGGGAAGAGACTGTCGTTAGTTAAATTACCGGGTAAAGAGACCTAATATTTGTTGTCCCGGGTGACGGGCGCTGTGCGGCATTGATGGAGAATAATTACTGTCTATCAGTTGTTGGTCTTATTCAATGCCGCTCTGTCATAGTCAGGCGTATCACTTACCGTCCTGTACACTTTGTAACATAAAAAAATAAATATGTAACGATGATTCTGATTAGCTACTTGAAATGGTACTTACTTCTGCCTCAAGTAAGAGAGCAAACTGCCTTTGCCTTCATCCCCCAGCAAGGCCGCGACGTAATCGGCAGCTTTTGATTGGTAGTCTGACATCAAAGAGGGCATCAGCCAGGTCAATTGCATCTGGAATACGTTGTTCTTTTAAGTCTGAATGAATGAAACATCCTAGATAAAATTCCAAAATAGTAGAGAAGTAATATAGGACCTACTTTAGGAGCATGCGTGCCTAGTGCTACAGAGAAACCTACTTCTGTGGCATCACCAACAGGCTTCACGTAGTAGACACTACGGAACTCGGGCGTGACCAACTCCGGCGTGAATTTGAATTTTGAGAAGTCTACCCCGGGCAGATTGTTATTGGGGATGTTCCCGAAGGTGCTCACCACGTATTTCTGCAGTGAGTCTAAGTCCATACTTGCCTGGAAATATTCATTTTACGATTACGTCATATAAGTACTGATTTGATTTTTTTAATATCTGGCCGAAACTTCTGAACCTACTGAGTGGTAAGCTTACGTAATGTACATTAGCCACAAGTACATTGGTTAAAAAGTTAAAGAAGTTCCTAGGTATATTTTTTATGATTCATGATTGCTGTAGGTCGACAATCTATCAATCAATCCTTTAATAGGGTCAAAGCTCTGGGAGATTTCTTGGCAGAGCTGGGCTGGCTAGAGTAATCTGGCCGTACACCCTCCAACGCAAAAAAGGCGCTTAGTCGTCGAGTTGCGGAGACTGCCCGTACGACAAAGAAGAAGAAGAAGAAGAAGGTCGACAATCTATTGGGTGTAATGGTTCAGACGTCGGCTACTTCGCTAAGAGTTCCGGGTTCGATCCCCGGCCAGTTATTTCACGCTATAAATGTACAGGACGGTCAGATCGCTCACCTGCTGGCAAGTGATTCACCTGATCATGACAAAGCGGCGTTGAAGGAGACCAACAACTGATAGACAGTTATTATTCTCCGCTGCGCCTGACAACAGATGTTAGATCTTTTATACCCGGTTATTTTAGAAAGAAGAAAGAAAAAACTGCATAGCACTCTTTTTCACGGGATGATCTGGTACTCCGGTCGTACCTACCTCGATGACTCGATACTAATCAAATCTACCACCTAGTATAAACATTGGTGTCTTGCCTCTTGTTGATTATGTTTTTATTTACATAAAAAGTATATTTATTCGTTGTTAAGACCTATACTACAAGATTCACGATTGACTTGGGGCTAGATGGCGATGGATGGAGTGAATATTTATGAATTATTTATTTAAATGTTAGATACCTGAACAGCAACAGTCATCCTGTTCGCGCTGTAGTGACGCTTGACGAAGTCGTGCGCGGTCCGGTATAATATGTCGTCATTACCAACGTCGTCACGCAGGCTCTTCATGTTACCCGCTATAAAGTTACTTCCCGGGTGGCCCTTGGGGAACGTGCTTGACAACATCTGATCACTGCGATTCGCATCCTCCGGCAAACGGATTGCGAACTCTAGTAATAAAACAGACAAATATTAATATACAAGTGTAATAAGGTCAAATTTAGTACTTCGTATATTCTTCCCGCGTTTCGATGACGTCGCATTTACCGTGGTCACGGGCAGACTGACTGTCAGTCTGTACGTAACCACGGTTTTTTAACTTACCGCGCTTTAATCCGAAAATTGTGTTGTATTCAATGTAAGACAATACGACCCTTTCACATTCCCCATATTTCCTTCTCCTCTTTAAGGTGGACCACGTTAAAATGAAAATTGTTTATTCAGTTTAGATCCTTACAGAACACTTATAAATGTCCAAACACTTATGAATGTCAAAACGTACTCGTAGCACCGTAAGAATAACAATTGTCCATGGGTGGCGATGGCACTTACATATTAGGTGAATAATCCCAACACGTTTGCCAACCAATGAAAAAGAAATTACGGCTATGGTAGTAGGAGTATACCTGATTGAACTGCTTCTCGTTCCCTTTGCATCGACTCTTTCTTCATCAGGGGGCTAATAAAGAATTGGCTTAACATATCCATGGCGGTAGGCAAGTAGTTGCCCGGTATATCAAAGAAGTAGTCGTTTTATCGACGTCCGTCCAAGCATTGGCAAAGCCACCATTACTCTGTAAATAATACATTATTATATTCTCTATCTCTTTAACTTTTTCACTTTGCGCTTGAATATTCAGTATTCTTCGTAAGTTTATGACATTTATATAATTATATTTATAATTTTAGCTTTATTCGATTTTCCTAGATTAATCTTTCCGAAATATAAATATAATATACTTCAATATTAAATCTATATATATCCATATTTCAATTCAAAAGAATTAAAAATCTACTCAATTATTGTTAGTACTATGTTCAAATGCACGTATGTCAATCGACAAAACTATATTTGCAGCGTTACTATTCAAAAGCCATGTTTAAGAATGCCAGAGACAAAGCTCGTAACTTTAGGAATTTCGATAACATACCCCTACGAAGCCATGGTAATCGTTCTCCTTAGGGTATTTCTTGCTGCCCATGAACAACATGTGCTCGACAAAGTGCGCCAGTCCCTGTATTTCGGGAGGGTCGCTGAAACCGCCCACGTCCACACTGATCGCGCACGCCGCCTGCATTATGAATAAATCTATTACATATAAATAAAATCGGAGTGTCTGTTTGTAATATTTAAATAATCGTTTTAACTTATTTATTTATTTTAGGACAACCAGCATAGCAAACGATGAACGTTTTAATAAATCATCTATTATTTACAAACGATGATGTCATTTACAATAAAACTTAATAGTAACATAACAAATCGCTGTTATACTTAAAGGCTGCCACGACATGCACTAATTCATGCCTTTTAATAAATTACTTAAATTACATAAATTTTAACGATAAAAAAAAATAATTAAATTATGTCTGAAACAAAACTATTTTCCGGACCCAAATGCATCTAATAACAAAAATTTAAAATTTCCGCAGTGAGAATGACATATCATATTGTACTGGGGTTGTTACAGACGAGCGCGAAAATTGACTAAATTGTGATTGTATTCTGTTAATAATGGAGAAATGACCAAGATTACTTTTTAACTTTATGCATATGAATATATAGAGCATACATCGAAATTAAATTTTAAAATTTTTGTCTGTCTGTCTGTTTGTTCCGGGTAATCTCTGAAGTGTCTGAGCAGATTCGACGAGTCTTATTTGAAGAGGTATCTGATGTAATAAGGAAAAACATAGTTTACTTTTATTATAGAAAAACTTTATATTTTAGAAAATAAACCAATGTTGTACCGCGTAACGCGCAGCTTACGTCGCGCGGATTGCGCGCTTCGTAGCTATTCTTGGTTATGTTTTATACAGCAGGTAATGCCGCGGGGAACGGCTAGTAATAAATAAATATCCACTGAGATGGCGGCTTCACACAGCCGCCATCTAGCCCCAAACTAAGATTTAGCTTGTAATATGGATCCTAAACAACAGATAAACATACTTTGATACCTTTTTGTTAATACTTATATGTTATACATCGAAAACACCCATACAAACAGACATTGCATGCACACAAATTCTTGTACTACCCGGGATCGAACCTAGAACCTTTGCTGTAATTGTTGACGTCTCAACCATTACACCACATGAGTCGTTAAATCAAAACAAACGCTTTAAAATTTGAAAAATGTGCTAGCAAGTATCTGGTAACACTTACCTAACTACCACAGTCGCTATTCAAATGAAAAAATAATACAACGAGAAATTCGCATTTTTAGGAATATATTTTTTTCATCAGCGGCCTCGCAAAATATATCTTGCCCACATATTTAGGTCTAGCCCCGCCGCTGCCCGAGATGATAAATGTTAAGTCTCTTAAACCTGGTGTTACTAGCTACATACTATGCCCTCATCCCGAAAAAATTGCATAACACTCCTGAGTAGATACTGCTGTGATATCTCTAAGTACTAAGACGACTCTGTACCTAGTCTATCACCTAGTGAATCTGCCATAGCGTGTACATAAAAAAACTCGTTTAAAATGATACTGATAAAGTACTTATAAGATAAACCTAAAAGAGACAATCCTAGTTAGTGTCAGCAGCATAGACTTAAAATTGGTAGTTAATTGTACGCAACAGCAACAGTACGTATACAAGTAGAAGTCATTAGGAATCATTATAACATTTATTTATATATATATATTTTTCGTAAACAATGACATATTGTACTCGTACCTCTTCATATTGAAAAGTTTTAACAGAAATGATTGTCTATAATGAGATTATCTTGTTTACTCAAGTGTAATGTTAACTTTTCCAAAATGGCTCGTTCAGGAACCTTTTTGCCTTGGCGACGAAATTAATGCCTACGAGTGAGTATAAGAAAAAAATTGATAAAGCCCAAAGTTTTGTTTACACAAGTGTTTTTTATGTGAAAAGATGAAACTATTTTGATGAAGGTCATCACATACGTACAAAATGCGTAATACATTACATCACTTAATATACGATGCAAACAATTATGTTATACGACAGGGAACTGGGGTCGTAAACATTCAGCGTAGGATTAGCATTTTGAAATAGAACTGGACTGCCAAGGCTCCATACGATCCTATAGACCGCAGAGCCGGCATATGTTGGAGTAAAGATCTCTTTTGGACAAGCATAGTGTGGAACAACTTGTGGCAAAATGGTTAAACAACATGCAAAAGGAGCATCCATCATCACCCAATAAAAACATCATACACGAGATTAGACCTCGTTAGAAATCGTTTTAGGTTTTCTTAAGTCATACAGTTTATTTAAAGTCACAGTGGCCCAAAGCCAACATAATCCGTGCCATTGTGCAAATTTGGTCTGTTTTATGTGCAGAGTCCTGAAGAATTGGACTTTTCGAATACGCCACCAGAGAAGCAGCTACGGACATTCACATTCATATATTCTGTACAAAATGGCATCTATATGACTTAGACGAGATTGATATCGTCATCATCAACCTTTTATGTCCCACTGCAAATCACACACCCTCATCCACAATGAAGCTATGAATTGATTGGATCGTAACCCCTGAGATTGAAGCTGGGACCCATGGCTTAAAGTGCCTTCCAAAATAAGAAATCATCTTCTCACGAAGTCTCGGACCACTCGGTATAATATTTAAATATAAACAGAAGTTTACTCACCATCTTGTTTTCATCAAACTGCAAGTTACTATTGCTACCATTCTGATAACTAGTTTCTGAGTCCGCTGAATCGCTGGGGTCTGATATGAGAAGAGCATTCAAACCATTCTGTAGTTTAATAGCCCTGTTAAGAAGAGAAACATCGTTTTTTTTTTTATTTATTCATACAAGATACAAATACAGTCACAATAAACAAACAGTTAGGTGTAAACATAAACTCATTCGAATTAAAAAGCTTTATAAAAATAGTTTTGTGTTTATGCTGACACAAAATCTTCATCACCATCAGCTCATTAAACATCCCCACCGAGAGCACGAGCCTACCCGTATAGGGCCTTAGTCCTCCACGCGGGCTCAGTGCGGGTTGGTAGACTCCACGCGCAACTTTTTGAATCTATTCGCAGGCGTGCGCAGGTTTCCTCACGATGTTTTCCTTCACCGTAAGAGCGTCGGATAGCGTAAATATATTTTTGAAAACACATTAGTAGGTACGTGGTGGAATTCGAACCTTAGCCCTCCCGGTAGATGGGCAATTTCCACGCCATTGAGCCACCGACGATCTTTATTCGACGATCTATGGATCTATCCTATAGTTAATATCGATAATGTTTTTTTTATATTTATTCAAAATCCACACATTAAAAAAATATGTATTGTTCCCTATGGTTTATGTTGCATACTGCTATCGTTATTACTTTAGATTCAATTATCAACAAATTATCTTCTAGGATATTTCATAGTACCTACGATAATATTTTGACAACAATAGAGTAAAAAGTAGAAAGTCTAAAAGATCTGCCTGTTAACATTGTACAGTACGAGTTTACATTAAATGTATTTCAGTGCCATTAATTACTAGAAATTCGGCTTTTTTTTCAATAAAAAAGCTAAAGGGCAAAAAAAACTTTGCGGAATAGGTACAATAAGAACTTACGTAGGCGGTATCGAAATTGGAAACATTTAAAATTGCGGAACTCAGTTTTACAAGCAAAATTTTAGTTTACTGATAATATTCTTTACAAGACTATCTACCTAATTCATCATTAAAAATAAATATTTATCACAATCAACAAACAACCAAATTGTATAAGATCAAAATAGTGACGAAGATGAGGAGGCTACAATTAACTCGGTATTAACAGCATGTGCCAGATAATATAATCAACTAAGAATATTTATCAACATATTACATATAAATGAAAGACCAAATCAAGCACAAAATTTTATACATTTATTATTATTAAGTGTTTATAGGAAAAAATAAATCAAAGCATCATATAATTGTGTGTACTCACTGTAAAGCTTTCTATCGTTTTCTGATTTGATAGGTTCTGTTAGAACCTCAACTTTGTAACTAGACATGGTACCTATTGTTTAGGTAGCCTTCAAGTGGTTTTTGAATTAGTTGCGCAACTTTTATTAATGCGCAAGGCTTTGGGCTGCCATAAACGTAATAATTATACTATGTTAGTAGATTGAAAAAGTAGATTAAGTTTGGTTTGTATTTTTTGTAAAGGATGCGTAAAGCTTGAATTACTTTTTTCTCCGTGGGTATGTTATTTGCTTATAGCAATCCCATCCCATTTAAATGGCTCCCTATCCGTCAGCGCCGGAATGTAAGATTACTTTGCACCCTTTATTCTATTCTCAACGACCCCCTTTCTCCTTCGTATCTCAGGGAAAAGTTCCATTTTCTGTCTCAAACTCATAGTCGGTCACTTCGCTCTTCTGACAATCTTCGTATGGGTACCCCCCTGCACCACACTGACTTTCTGACTAAATCTTTTACCATACAAGTCACTCGGCTATGGAATGAATTGCCTATGGATATTAGATCAGCTCCATCAAAGTTTTCTTTTAAGAAAAGAGTTTTTCTTCAACGTAACTCGTAAGTCTTTCTTTTATATTATAAAATCTCACTGGATGTTCTACTCATGTTTTTATTGCTTTGCATTTTTCATTTTACTTTTTATGATATTTATTATATATGAGTAGTAGTAAAATATATATTATATATTTATCAATTTGTCGCCTTTTTGTTATGTATTATATGTATTCATTTAATATATTTGTTTAGTTTATTTATTATTTTAATTTATATACATATATTAATTATGAAATATTATTATATATTATTTTTTTTTTTTGCTAGTTTTTTTTTCTTCTTTTCTCGCCGCACCATTTTGTCTTTCTCTGTATATCCAAGGTTAGGTAGAGAATGCCACTTGGCATTAAGTTCGCCTTTGTAGATAATTTATGTGTGCAATAAAGATTAAATAAATTAATCCTGTGAGGAAGGGCATTCGCTTTATAATGCGGTAAAGGTTGATTGATGTTGTTGATATTAAAAGCCTGAAAGAAATTAAGATGGTTTACATTGGCCCTCAGAGTTAAGATAGGCGGTTATATCCCTGGAGGCCTACTACTTCTTCTTATTGAACGTTTTTTTTTCGTATTTTATGGTGTACAGGCTTATGGCCTTAATTTTGCCTGGCGTTCATAATCACAAGACCGCTGGTAGTACACTTTTCACAAATAATGCCATTTCACTTTCACACACCAAAGTTAATTAATTATTTGCAGGGTGTAAAGAGCGATAGACAATGATCGTTTTTCTTTGCCTGGACTCATACTGACAGTAACGCTCTCGTAAAAACATCTGAATGATTCGAACGACGACCCATTTGGTGTAACGGTTGAGACGTCAGCTCTTACATTAAGGATTCCGGGTTCAATTCCCGGGCAGTGCAAATATTTGTGTGCATGAACATGTCTCTTTGTAATGGGTGTTTCTATGTATATATGTATGTATTTACAAAAAAAAATGTTATAAATATTTTAATTTGTTTACCATAATACAGGCTTCACGCATAGCTTGGGGCTAGATGGCGCTATGTGAATGCCAGTGGATATTTAATTAAATTATATAGCGGTAGAGATAATGGCACCGTTGAGTGCACGAAGCCCAACCGAGTCTCGATCGAATCGAAGGTTTTCTATAGTCTATATTTTGGCTTTTTCCAAAATAATGGCAGGTTATACTCTCCGGTCTTCTGACCGTAACCCATAAATATATATAATAAACTCATATGAAAAATATTTCTTTGTATACGGAACACAAGCATCAGGGCTTTACTTGTTCTGACAACGCTGAATGGACTTAAGTACAATCACGTAAATTGTTCTTCGTTATTATGTTAAAACTTCTAAGTCAAGCTCAAATTATTTAACTTACTTTATTATGCAACATCCTAGAATTAATAAATATGGGAAAAAGGTATTAATGTAAATTTTCTTATTAGTACTTAATTATTCAAGCATATTTTATCTATTGTATTTTATGGACCTACGTAATTCTAATTTGTCATGAGTATGTTTCTTCTATAGCATACAAAAGATCTGTGTCTTGGTAAATATACACAGGTGTTAAGATTGCTATACAATTGGGTAATTATTCCAGGAAGAAACAAGATCGGTAATGATTTTGACTATCTGGTGTAATGGTTGAGACCTTGGCTACATACCAAGGGTTCCGGGCGGCAAGCCCGGGATCCCCGGGTAGTACAAACATTTATGTGCATCTACATGCCTGTTTGTATTTGTCTGGGTGTTTTATAATATGTCATCAGCTCATTAAACGTCCCCACCGAGGGGCACGAGCCTACCCGTATAGGGTGATTAGGCCTTAGTCGTCCACGCGGGCCCAGTTTGGACGACTTCACACACAACCTTCGAATCTCTTCGCAGGCGTGCATGAAGGTTTCCTCACGATGTTTTCCTTCACCGTAAGAGCGTCGGATAACGTACATATATTTTCGAAAATTCGAAAATACATTGGTTCGTGTCGGGATTTGAACCTCAGCCCTCCCGGTAGGAAGGTGGCAGTCCACACCACTGAGCCACCAACGCTCGTGGCGAATATGTATGTATTTACAAAAAAAAAACCTAAGTATGTTTATCCGTTATTTAGTATCTTTTCTTTATTAAGTTTACTGCACCCATTGTACAGGCTAATGCTTACTTTGGGGCTAGATGGCGCTGTGTGAATGTCTGTGTATATTTATATGATTAAATACGTACTTCTGATATGTATACCACACACGCAAGTAGGTATTGTAGGCAAGAAATTGAAAGACATTAGGCATTCATGTAATATATTTCTTTATTCCCCCAATTTTTGGCATAACAAACTCCCAGCTGTGATGTCCACCTTGTGCATTACTTCATTAGTTATTTATATAATAATTCAATTACTGGGCAGGGCATAGAATACAATTTATCTTTTATTCCATAAATATAACACACCGATACTAGAATAATTCTTGTTCAACATGCGTATAGTTAACTTAAATTAAATAAATTATATTTAAAAAAAATACCCACTGACATTCACACAGCACCATCCAGCTCCAATCTGAGCACTAGCCGAAATATAGGTAATTAACAATAAATAAACATACTCTCAATTGTCAATAAATACGTATTACTCGAAAACAAATTGGTACGTGGCGGGATTTGATCCTAAGCTCTCCCGGTAGGAGGGCAACAGTAAGTAAGTAGTAACAGTAAGTAGCGAATAGATTCAAAGGTTGTGCGTGAAATCGTAATCCGCACTGGGCTCGCGTGGACGACTGAGGCCTAAACACCCGCCACGGGTAGGCTCGCGCCCTAAGGTGGGGACGTTTTATGAGGTGATAATGACGTATTATCATAGAAATCACCCAGAAAAATCAGAATAATCATGTTCATGCACACAGATGTTTGTTCTGACTTGGGATCGAACCAGGAACCCTTTACATAGAAGCCGACGATTCATCCATTACACCTCAGGGTCGTTAAGATAAGACTTCAGGTAAATGAGGTAGTATAACCCTCCCACGGCCCCAATTCTGGTCAGTGTGTTTGCTATACTGTAATAGCAATCATAACCAATTGCTTAACATGCATTAGAGTACAAAAATGTCTAGAAAATATTTTCGGTGACCTATGACCTATGATGGAGTAATGTCATTGTTGCAAAAGTTACGCGATCGTCAACAAAAGATGCATCGCCAAGTAAGTGGCCTAGTGCCTTTTTTTTATTCTATAGACGCATTTGACCGCCATCTCACCTGATGGTAAGTGATGATGCGGTCTAGGTGAATGTTCTACAAAAACTGCGTTAACTAGGCCAATTACAGAACAAGAACTGAATAATACACGTCAGAAACTCTATAGGTTTGCGGGAAGAAAATTAATACATAATTTGAAAAGAGTATTCCTTATTCAAAAAAAAACTTTTTTAAGTCCAAAAACCTATATGTAATATATTAATTACAAAATACCGAAAAAAGCCGTATAATATTAGACAAGTTTGCGGACGAAGATAAGGTAGTCATTTTTTTCGGTGAAAAGCCATTTGTTACCTGGCAACTCTGAATAGTATTTTGATCAAATAGTTGCCGCAATTAATTCAAAAAACACTTGTTGCTCGCAAGGCGACGTGTTCAATACCATGTCCGGAAGCAATGTTGAGGTTCTGGCAGAACCTATTAAATCGGAAAACGATAACAAGCTTTACAAGTGAGTACACATAATTTAACTTTAATTGTTTGAGTAATAAATTCTCACACGTTATTATAATTATTACCTTATTAATTATTATGCCTAAATAAAGTTCTCAAAAGAAATTTGTTTTAAATTAAATTCAATTAACATAGCAACTGTGTTCTTCAATCATGACATCATTAAATCTAAACCTACAACAAGTGTTAAGTTCCACACCGCACATAAAGCCTACCTATTTATAAAATTTCAAAACATTTTCTTTTGAAAAAAAAAATAGTTCTTATTTTATATTATTTTGCATTTGAAGATTAATCATGTTATTTTATTTTTAGGACTATTAGACTAGAGAATGGTCTGACAGCTCTTCTCATATCCGAACCCAATAGTCAAAATGGCAGCAATAATACTTTACAATTCGATGACGAAAAAATGGTACGTAAAATTTGTTATAATCCTATTCAAGACCTACACTTTACCGCTAAAACTTAATCCCAAATCGTTCTTAATGAAAGAACGAATCTTTCTCATCGAAAGATACTTATCTTAAGTATTGACGACATATGTGGTAATGATCGAGACGTCGGCTACTACACCAAGGGTTCCCAGTTCGATCTCGGGGCATTATAAACATTATTTGTGCATGAGCATGCCTGTTTGTAAGGGTCTGGGCGTTTCTAAGTATGTATTTTCAAAAAATATATATATGAGTATGTTTATCAGTTGTTTAGTACCCTACTATAAACTCCTCGCTTAGTATAGGGCTAGATGACGCTGTGTGAATGTCAGTGGATATTTATTATTGCATCAAAATTAATTGTACGTATGAAAAATACGTAAATAATTATTGATTATTATTATTATTTACCTTACTACCTCCGCGGACCAGTAAACTGTCTCAGTTGTTGGCGTAGAACGCTGTAGGGGGTTTGGATCCCAAGGAGACTGCATAGTAAAAGTCATTTTGATAGATTTTTCAGTTTGTTTAGGATATTCGAGCCTGATTTTTTTATATTATGATGGACAGGGCGGTGAAGATGCTCACCTGATTGTAAGTGCCTGACCGTGACAAAGTGGCATTGAAGGAGACCAACAACTGATAGACAGTTATTATTTTCCGTCAATGCACTGCGTCTGACACCAGAGACTACAGATTTTAGGTCCCTTATACCCGGTAATTTTACAAGCTACAGTGCCCTCATCTCGAAAAACAAAAGTGAATAGCACTCCTGTTTCACGGGACGATATCTGGCGCTGCGATGGTACCTACCTAGACGACTCAGTAACCACCTAAATATCCTAAAAGAAAGGCACGTTAAGCGGTCGGTCCCGGCTACAACATTCATACTACATCCTAACCAAACTGGAAAAATCGCACAAAGTGATGTTTCCCCGAGGGATTCAGTAGGGAACCCAGGAGTCATTCACAAGTCCCAATTTATGTCTTTATTTTCGCAGCAATTTCCGTAATAAGGTAAATGTACCCAAAAATATCATGGTTCAAGTACTAACTTAATAACCAATTGTTTAAGAACAATTGATTGTTGAGTTAGTGAACACTTGAGCATACATCACCTTAATAAAACCATATTGAGCTGTGAAATACAAATGTTATATCATGAATATGGAAATGGAACATTGTTTCATTGTAAGAGTATATTATAATCATACTTAATGATATTTTTAATGTTTGAACAATGAACGTTATTATATTATATCATACAAAACCCCATTTCGATTTTCGACACCTATCCAACATACATACAATTGATACATAAGCCTTTTACTAAAAAGGCTTTCTCGCAGAGCATAGCTATGGGGATATTGAGCTGAAATCCACCAAACTGGTCCAGTGCGGATATTTGGGAATTAACGACTACCATCCTAAGATGGCTCGTACGGTGAAGGAAAACATCGTGAAGAAACCTGCGCACGCCTGCGAAGATATTCAAAGGTTGTGCGTGAAGTCGTTCAACCCGCACTGGGCCCGCGTGGACGACTAAGGCCTAATCACCCTATACGGGTAGGCTCGTACCCCTCGGTGGGGACGTTTAATGAGCTGATGATGATGATGATCCTAAGATAGTAGCCGATACCGCCGGCTTGCCCTCCGAAACATGGAATCATCATTCATTTCCGACAATCAAGTAATTCAGCTTGCAATTTCTTTCTTTCAAAGTCCTAACCAAGCTGAAAAAACGCACAGAGTAACTTTTACTTTGCGGCTTCGGATTCGAACCCACGAACCCGAATTAGGCAACAAGCGTCAATATCAGATTACTCGAGGCAGTTTTTGTTGGCGCCGGTAGCTCAGGCGAATGATGATACGGGCACTTTTTGGGTGGACTTTTTGCTATTGGCCGTATATGTCTTTCATAACCGGGCAACTGACGAGAGCAGATGGCTCTCAACAACACATTTACCTCAACACTGCCGTCCACTAGCAAAACACAGTTAATTGACGAACACAATTCTTCGAAAAAAAAATGTTTAACGGAAAAACATCGTATAAATACATTCATACGTATATATCTACTGACGGTATAGGATATTTGAGGCTGATTTTTTTTTATGTTATGATGTACAGGATTGTCAAGAAGCTCACCTGTTGGTAAGTGATAATCTGACCATGACAGAGCGGCATTGGTTGAGAACAACAACTGATAGATGGTTATTATTCTCCATCAATGCCGCACTGCGCCTGTCACCCGAGATTACAGATGATAGGACTCTTATAGGTACTCGGTAATTTTACTAGATACAGTGCCCTCATCCCGAAACCGAAAGTGCAAACACTTCCATTTCACGGGACGATATCTGACACTGCGGTGTTACCTACCTACTCGTAGACGACTTAGTACCAAGTCAACCACCAAATGTCATGTTATCACGACGTTTTGCGTACGTTCTGAATGTTTTAAGATGTTAATTTAGATGTTAAAGCCGTAATTACAATTCTGGGTCCACCGTCGTTATTCAGAGACAAGGCCTCACTCAGAATTTACATAATAATCATCAGTTGTATTATAATTATTAATGTATATTGTTAATCTGTTAGCAGTTATATCAACTTTTATAACTTAGCTTTGCACAATTTCCTTTTATTTTGGTTTCGATAATCATGCTGTATACACATGCTTGTGGTGTTACAGTACTCCCAGAAACCTCAAAACCACATTCAATGTTTAAATTGTATTTACTGTAATGCTGTTTTGTGTATCAAATAAATAAATAAGTGGTAGAGTCATAAGAATATAAAATAACAATTGACGATTCAAAAGTATATGTAAAAGATTTATTTGAATTAAGATACTTTGGATTTGAATCAGCAGCCTACAACGGCCCACTGCATGCCTTCCCGTACAGCACAGTTATGGAGAGATGGGGCTGTAAAGCACAATGCGGATTGGGTGACAACTAATCCTATGAGCGTCGGTGGCTCAATGGTGTGGACTGTTGCCCTCCTACCGGGAGGGCTGAGGTTCAAATCGCGACACTTACCAATGTGTTTTCGAATTTTTGAAATTTTCAATATGGTTGTAATGATCCTCTTGTATGAACTGTATATTAAAGGTTATTATTTTATTTTTTGTTCCTCCAGGCAGCATGCGGTGTCAGCGTACGCGTGGGAGGTTATAACGACCCACCGAACATACAGGGGCTAGCGCACTTAGCCCAAAACATGTTATTTTTGGGCACCGAGAAATATCCTCAGGAGAACGAGTTCTTTTCCTACGTGTCGGTATGTTGTTATTTTTTATATTAAATTAGCTTCTCGTCTGTAGAATACTGGGGACTGACGTCTGAAAATAGATATTCTACTATGTCTGATTTCTTATAAAACGCCTTATTTCCTTAAATTTTAAAGGCATTACAACATCATGACGTCACGGTGTTTAATGATCAACTGTTGCACTTTTCATCCCTTTTATAATACATTCAGTAAAGGATTTAATTCAATTATTGTATAGAAAAGAATAGATTTCGTAACAAACGGAAACAGGCTGAAAACATTTGCAAATATGCTGCACATATTCATAGGAGACTCCTTAGAAATAGAGTTTAAGGATAAATGTAAACACTTGGATTTCAGAATAATGGTGGTTCAGCGAATGCTTGGAACGATCCCGAACGAATGAGGTACTTCTTGAATGTTCAGACCAAGTTCCTTCCTACCGCCATCGATATGCTTAGCCAATTTTTTATAAGTCCTCTGGTAGACAAAAGTCTTATGCAGCGGGAACTAGCAACACTGGAATCAGGTATATTAATAAATAATAATAATAATAAATATTCACTGACATTCACCCAGAGCCATCTAGTCCCACGTTGAGCGTGAAGCCTGTATTATGGGTACTAAACAACGGATAAACATACTTATATACATATTTTTTTTGTAAATACATATTATACATAAAAAAACACCCAGACCATTACAAACAGACATCATCATCATGCACACAAATGTTTGTACTGCCCGGGGATCGAACCCGGAACCCTTGGTGTTGCAGCCGACGTCTCAACCGCAACACCAAATGAGTCGTCAAAAATATTAAATCCATCAAACATATTTCATTAGGGCACAGTCTTCCCAAAAAGCATGACTATGGCAGAATTGGTTTGTTACCTACGAGGCTCGATGCGAATTAGTGGGTTTTATTTAATGACTACCATTCTAAGGTATTATCCGGGATTAGACTTTTTATACTGTCTGAAGCATGAACTGACTCATTTTGTTTTATTGGAGCACAGAGGCCCAACACAAGTTATTAAATTTAAATTATTCAATTTTCCGCTAAAACATCAGTTGCTATGTCGAATTGCTGGAAGCACTAAATTCTCCCTACTTCCTATTTCTCTCCTTTTTGTAAGGTTGGTAACGCACTCAGAGCTCTTCCGGAGTAAGGGATCCTATGGGTGAGGATATCACTTACCAACGGGTGAAACGTCTACTTTGCCTATCTAGAAAATAACAAACAAAAACTAGTTATATGAAAACATGGCCGTCTGTTTTACCATTTTAAGAGACAATTTTTCATCACGGTTGGATAAAAAAATATTTATAAAAATATTTTATCGATGACCAGATTTCGAAATAAAGGCTCCAGTGGACGACAACCGTAGAGAGCAATTGTTCGCAAGTCTCTTCCCTGAGGGACACCCAGCGCGAACATTCATGAACGGAAACATGCGTAGCCTGCGTGAGATCGGCAACGATGACCTCCTAAACCAGGCCGTGCGCCAGTTCCTCAAGCGCTACAATACCGCGGACCGAATAAACGTCGCTGTTCAGGTAAAATCATCAAATATTTCCAGGTAAAATTATCTATTTAACATGAAAGGCAGCATACAATTAAGCACGTTTAATGCATGGAAGCATATCTGTAAGCATGTAGCATGCAAGGATTCATAAAGCGCTACTGCACCGCGTACCTACAGAATGAATAATATTAACTTTGTAGTGTCAATGCAAAGCAACAAATATTGCGTGTCTATTTTTAAATTAAGCATGCAATTTTTATGAGCACAAAGCATGCATGTGCAAAAGAAAAGCAAGCACTCAAGTTTGTAACCAAGCATGCAGCATGTTATTGTTTTTCTAATTGCCCACGATTATTTGGTATAAATGCTACATAACGCTCTGAGTCCCAAGACTAAACTAAGACTAAAGGGTTTCCTACATGCATGCAGCATAACGTGCTTCAAGTATAATTAATGGCGTAGTAAATTGTGCATAACTTGGTTTCTATTACAGGCCAGCATGGACTTTGACACTTTAGAGAAATACGTAGTGAACACGTTTGGTAACGTCCCCAAAGGCAATGGAACCATAGATGATTTCTCGAAGTTCAACTTCAAGCCAGACTTTATCACGCCGCGTATCGTAGTATTTACTACTTGAAGCCTGTAAACGACATTACAGAAGTAAGTATACTCAAAATTGTTGTACTCAAAATGCATTTATATATATATAAAAATGCACTATATATGTATATATTTTTTTAATTGTGTGGCTGTTCGTTTTTAGTTCCTTTAGTCAATGTTCGTACATTGGTAGCAAGATGATCCTAGAGAATGTCTGGGTTTTATTTATAGAATAACAAGTCTCTCACCTTTTGGTCAGAGATTTGTTATTCTAATTGTTGATCTGTACCGAATGAACCCGATGGATTCATCTTTACTTTTAAACGACATAAGGAAAGTAAAATTCCTGCAAGGATCTAAAGTTGAAGATAGTCCACTATGTTACTTCCCACCATATCTACATATAAAAGAGCCCTAGCCAAGCTAATAGGAATAACTAACTGCACATCTGCATATCCGTAAGGTCCACGGAAAAGAAATATGGGAGAATGGGGTTATTGACGACGAATATTATTTCCGGGCCAACGTTAGGAGTGACAAAACCGGTTTTATTAAGAATACTATAAATAACTTTTCTGCAATATTGATTTAAATATTAAATGGATTAACATTTTACTAATATTATCTATTCCATGTTATTAATTATTGAATAAAAATCTGGTAAGTATGAGCTGAGGACGGTTGAGCATTGGACCTTGTGACTGAAATGAATAATGTTCCAGATTCATTTGAGATGGTTGATGCGCTCGCTGCAGTCCGAGTACGAGCCGAAAATTGCTCAGTACGTTGCTTTCTTGCTGAACAATGAAGGCAAAGGAAGTCTGATCTCGTACTTGAGGAAGAAGTTAGTATATTCTCTATATTATCATTCTAGAAGCAATCAAATACAATCCAAGTCAAGGAGGTTGCTCGTCAATCCTTTCGTCCAAAATAACTCATTTTTTCAAATAATTATGGTCTTTGCGGATGCAAAATGTGGTTGCTCACTAAAGGTTGTTCCTTTAAACTCAAAAGAACCTGCTATGGAGTTGCAAGATGTTTAAATATTATGAAGTTTTAATTATTAATATAATGAAATATTCAATCGATTAATATTGATTGTTTTCTTCTTATGTAGGGTGTGGGCGTTGGAACTATCAGCGGACAGCGAGGATACGTCTATGTTTACTCAATTCTCGACTAAAATTGTGCTCACTAAAGATGGGTTGGACCATGTCGATGAGGTAAGTTTTTATGTAATTAATAGCAATTACTTTTTCCTTTTTCTTTCTTTTATGATTTTGAAGATGATTGCCCACATGTTGCATATTAGATCTTGATAGCATTAAATATCCTTGGAAGTTAAAATAATAATATTAACAGAAAGCTAAGCTGCTGACCCTGGATATCTACATAAGCAGTTATCGCTTTTCATCGATCTTTTCTATAGTAAACATCGATAATGAATTATATTATATACTAGGTTTTGCGGGCGACTTCGTCCGCGTGAAATAGTAACTTTGTCCTAATGCTCACTTTTACCCGCTACTTCGTTTATGTAGGTGAGTTAAAACTGCGATATCTCATAAGATATTCATTTAAGTTGAATGATGTAGAGGGCAATTTTGCTTAAAATGAAATTCTTGTGATAAATAATGTATTTATTTGGATAAGGATTAATATAATATTTATAAAAACAGCAAATAATACATTATTAAAAAAAATAGCAAAAAAGAGGTTATAGGGAGCTAACCTCAAACGATATATATTTGTTGTCGCGGACTTTTATTGCTCGTAGCGTGATGCTAATAGCCTATTGCCTTCCTCGATAAATACACAATTTAAGACTGAAATATATTTTTGAATCGGACCAGTAGTTCCTGAGATTAGCGCGTTCAAACAAACAAACAAACTCCTTTAGAATATTAATATAGATTTATTCAAAATCCACAGATTTCAAAAATATGTCTTGTATCATGATGGTGATGCCACTTTCCTATGGTTTATATGTCAATTAAATCCTGCTATCATAAAGAAATACCTTCTTTATGTTTATCTTTACAAAGCCTTCTAGGATATTTTATAGTACCTACGATATTTATTTTGGCAACGATAGAGTAAGAAGTAGAAAGAGATCTGCCTCTGACTTTTCAAAAGTTGCGATGAATACTGTTAATATTGTACAGTAAGAGATAACATTAAATGTATTTATCATCACTGACAAAATCTTCCAGCACAATAATGATTAAAAAAGATATCTAAAAGTTTTATGAACTTACGACAAATTCAATCAATATGTTTATTTTGTTTTTAGGTGATAGAAGCCGTGTTTTCATACATAAATATGTTGAAGGCCAAAGGTCCATCTGAAAGGATATTCAATGAACTTAAGGTAAGCGTTGGTATCGGCAAATATACTAAAGTTAAAACACATGTTTAAAGTAGTATTTAAAAATTTATTTATAAAAAAACACGTGCTGAGATTTTTTATTTTCAAACTGTTCGTAAAATAATATGTTGAAAGATCAAAAGTCAACAAACAGAAATCAAACGAAAAATCAATAATTGTTTGTCGGAAGTTTTGGCATATTTGATTAGCATAGTTATTTAAATTAGTTGCATTGGCAACTTTGCTTTTAATGACCTTCAGCTAATGTAACTCACATTTTCTGTGATCTGGTTGACAGGCGATACGAAACACAGACTTCCGTTTTTTGAAGGCGGCCCCGCCTTCGGACTACGTCGATCAGATGTCGATAAACATGCTTTACTATCCCCCGGAGAATTATATAACTGGAAACACTCTCTTCTACGAGTACGATCCCAAGGCAAGTATTATATTTATTAAGTAACAATGTCTATTAAGTTGGCAGCACAGTTCTTGTCGCTTGTTACCTACTACAAGCGTTGTCGCCCCTAAAGAGTCAAAAGAAGTACATTCTAGTATTAAATTACTGTGTCGTCGATCCCTACAAGCGTACCAACTGTGTGTAATCCTGCCAGTGGTTATAACGTGACAAAAAATGGTAAAATCACTAGATGTTAATTCACTAGGTGGTAGGTTCGATTCTGAATCATGTAGTTATTCATCGCAATAACGGATATTTCCCGAGAAAAAGGAGTGTTATGCAGTTCTGTGTTTCGTAGGGTAACAATAACAGTTATAATTTATCAGTGCTAGAGTCCTTAAATCTAAGGAAGACGATTAAAAGTATACATATATAAACTATCTGTACCTCAAGGTGTTAACCACCGGTATAAGATACATTCCCGCAGTAAAAGATAACCTTTATTAATCCAGAGTTTCAGCTCACTTTAGACCAAATTTTGTTAAAATGGCTTCAGTCGCTTAGACGTGAAAAGTAAGTTACTAGTGTAATAGTATGTTAAGCTCATACATTTTACTCTTACTTATACAATCCTAATATGGTTAATTATGATATAGGGCATAACAGAGCTGTTGAACACTCTGCGAGCGGACACCGTGAACATTATGATGCTATCCAACAATTACGCCAAACCAATCGAGTATGACTCCCAGGAGAAGTGGTTCGGTACCCAGTATAGGAGGGAAGGTAAGGCGTACTACAAATATGTAGTTAACATACAATTTTAGATTAAAATCATCTTATATAGATTATAGCTACCTATAAATATAAATTATTGCACTTCTGAGATTGGTGTCCCCCTTTTTGGGCCTGATTTCGCAGTCCTCCACTTATATTATTTGACCTCCATTTGCGCCATTTTGCCAGTCGTCAGCTCATCAGGCTATTTATTATTATATGGTTATAGACAAATTCCCCACGTGGAATTCCCTCCACAAAACCTTCCGCGTGGATAGATCCAGCATTCATAGTCTTCTCACCACCTTTAGGAAGTCAGATATCCACGAAACTGATTTTGTTCTTATCATCGTAAAGGAAGGCTGTTCTAATGACTTCCATACATAGTTAATCCCAGCAGTCAACCGGCGCTCCCTCTCATAATAATTGTATAATATTTAAAACAGATATCCCATCACAATGGCTGCAGCGGTGGATACAGGCAGAACCGCTTCCAAGTTTTGAATTGCCCGAGAAGAACATCTTCATAGCCACTGAACTAGACATGTTACCACTACCAGAGCCATATAACCAAATTGCTCACAAACTAGGCGTGGACCTCGTCAATAGTTCTGATGAAGAGATATACAGGAAAGTGGAGTCCAGTCCCAAGGAGACAGTGGTGTTGAAACAAGACGACTTGATAGCTACTGTTAATGACTTCAAGTAAGTAATTTTATACCTGGTGTGTGGAGGTATAAAGACTTTTTTCCCTTTCTGTGCAGTGGTACAAAGAATAAATTTTCCTTTGTTTGGAGTGGTTTAACTACCTTCCGTGGTATGTCACCTGTGTGTTATTTTACATCGCGTGTTCCGGGGGTCATGGGTTCGAACCCTGCATAGAGACCGCAAAGTTAATGTCAGTTTGTTTGATTATTTAGTTAGGACATTGAAGGCTAATTATTTGACTGCTTCAATAGTAAATAATTGAACGATACTTTCAGCCTTCGGTCCCGACTGTTATCTTAGTGTGGTAGTCGATAGCTGTGCTTGTGTGGGGAGGCCTTTGCCACGCAGTGGGATATTCATAATGTAATGATTATTGTGTTTGTGTCTAGATTAATTTTGTGCCACAAAAATTCAATAGATTTTGGATATGATATGATGGCGGTTAAAACTTTTGAAATAGTACGTTATTAAGGTTTTAAGATTTCTTTACAATTAATAATTGGAATAATATTTTAAAATTATGGTGGTCACATTGACTAACAGAAAGACGACAGAACAAATAAGATATCTTTATTTTTTTAATACTATTAAACTGTTGCCTTCCGATCTGGAGGTGCAGGTTCAAATTCCGTTATTACCAATGCGTTTCGAATTTTCGAAATTACATGTACGTTTCTCGACGCTCTTACATGGTGAAGGTCACATTACACAGTGAAGGAAAACGTCATGAGGAAACCAACGAACGCCTGCGAAGAGATTCAAAGGTTGCGCGTGAGTCGGCCAATCCGCACTTGGTCCGCGTGGACGACTAAGGCCTGTACACACTTTACGGGAAGGCTCGTGCCCCTCGGTGGGGATATTTAATGGGCTGATGATGATAATTATTAAATGTTTTGTGTGAATACATTACTCTGTGTATGTGGTATATAGATTGGACCGCCCGAATCTGATCCGAAAGAACCCGCAAATGGAGGTGTGGTACAAACCCAGCTCTAAGTTCAGGCTACCCATCGCGCTCTTGTATTTCTACTTGCTCACACCATTAAGCCTCAAGTCACCTCGAGAGTAAGTACCAAAAACTTAGCTTAACATAATTTTGAATAATATCATACTTTCAGATAGAGACACGATAATTTTGGAGTTCATAAAGTGTTGAACCATTTAATTAAACTAATTTTAAGGATTTTAAGACTGTCATCCGCAAATAATATAAAATTAAAACATATAGAATATAAAAATTGTTAAATAAGTAAAATCTTATATTGCATGTGAATTGATAAAATATGTAGCGTTTCCGATTCCATATTTACGCAGTTATATGAATGCTGCAACTACGTTTTAATTCAAAATAAATATTTTGCAGTGAATGCCTCATTGATCTCTGGACGGATGTGGTTACTCAAGGTCTCAAGGTATCTTATTACTTGCTATTAATACGGTTTTGTTACTCTTGTCTTTTAGGTTTCTTTTTATACTTACTTATAAATATCTAAAATCAAATTCATAACTGAAAGTTCAATATAAATGAAAACATATTTTTATATTATCAAACAAGTTTTCTTACAAAACTTTGCATAGTTCTCATTCTTAGCTCATAAAAGTTTAGATAATGCTATATTAATTTTGATTTCTTCTTTTTATTAATATGTGTGGCTTATGTTTAATTTTAGACCAAACCAAATTACTATCATGTCTTTTTAAATAAGCTAAAAATTCTTATAAAATTTCGACTAGGTGAAATCTTTCATGGAATATATTTATTTAGCAAACAAATAGTATTTTTTTCAATTCTTTCCAATAAAACTGAGGCTGCAAAACGATGCATATAAACAGTGAAAAACTTATTGCCAAAACTTATGAGCTATTTGACGACAAAATATCTCACGAATTCTTCAGTTTTAAGTGTTTTACAATTTAAAGCAATGCGTGACTACTCTTAAGTCTTTATATCGCAGGAATCGGTATTTCCAGCGGGAACAGCAGGTCTACAGAGCTCATTGTCAGTTGCAGACAATGGTATCGTCTTAAGAATGAGCGGGTACAGCCAGAACTTAAACGTAAGTAAATACTCACTCTTTTAATTTCAATCTTGAGCAATTGAGAGAGATATTAAGTTTTTTTTTATAATTACATTCCGTACATTTCGGAGAAACTCCAAATTTCATCCTCACCACCTGGATGATGCCACGTACGACAAAACTGTGGAATGAACTTCCACTGGATACACTTCCGGAGCGATACGACCTGGCGTCCTTCAAAAATAAAAGGTTTTGAACCTCCTTTGATATTTTACTGTGTGCACATGGTATCACTCCGGGAAAACCAACCTATTCAAGTTGCTGACTAATGTTAATAGTCGTCTTATGAAGTCTTAATACATCTGAAAGAAACACTTTTGTATGTAGTTACTGGCGGACTCGATAACGCGCGATGTTCGCGGCGCCGTGGCAAACCTCTCGCAGCCGATGTTCGAGGCAGTGCGCGACGAGCTGTTGCGTTCCTACCGCAACACAATCATACAACCGAGCGAGCTTAATTCGTGAGTACAACATACTAAAAATAAATATTCTCAGCAGGAATAGAAGGTAAGATAACACTAAGTTAAGCCATGGTTACGATAAAAACCGTTTATGTTTTTTAGGTTGTAGACTCGATACTGAGTCGTCTAGGTAGTACCATCGCAGTGCCAGATATCGTCCCGTGAAATAGGAGTGCTATGCACTTTTATGTAGCTTGTGAAATTACCAGGTATATGAGATCTAATATCCGTTGTCTCAGGTGACGGGCGCAGGGCAGTGTTGATGAGGAATAGACTCTTTATTTAGTGACTCTTTTTCATCAGGTGAGCGACATACCATCCCGATCATTTTATAACACAAAAAAAAGTGGTTTTGGTGAGCCGAGTGATGACGGTAGATTAGAATGCAAGTGCCACCTCTTTCCTATCTTACTTTCCACGGGTGCTTTAAGAGGCGGATATGCGATGAAAATTAAGAGAATGGATAACTTCGCTGTATCCTGAATCCTTATTATTTATAAGGCAAAATTGCTATCTCTAACTCGCTCATCAAGCGTGGAGGTTGTGGCAAGGCTGTTTCATTCAGTCTACTGTTGGACTTGAGGTCTACTTAGACCTCAAGTCCAACGGAAGACTGTCACGGGGTTGTAATGTATGGAAAGAAAAACATATACGAGTAATATATAGGAAACACCGATATTGGTTGCGTGGTGGGACGGACCAAATCTTTCCATAGCTAAGTGATAATATTTATAATAGAAGGTTTTATTAACTTTGTGTTTCTTGTACAGGGATGTTCGTTTAAACATTTTGTTGACTCCATACGTATCAATCCGGGATAAGGCGCCGCTTTTGCAAAATGTGACTCTGGAAGAGCTTCAAGCCTACAGCAACCAGCTGTTGGATCGGATGTACTTGAAGGTACTACATTTTTTTAAATAATAAGTCACCGTCAAAACCCCTTAATTAAATTAAGGCTTATGAATTACAAAACACAAACAACCATGAAAATATATTTAAATAAATACTAATATAAATAGTGTGCCTTTAACAATTGTAGCATTTCTCGTCTTCTGCGCAGAATGCAGACATTTCGTGATTATTTTTAAATGAGTACTACTGTAATCATCATCATCATTAGATCATTATATGTCCCCACCACAGATTTCCCAATACAAGAGATGGGGCGAGCCGCGTTTAAAGTGCAACAAATGTAAGCTCAACGAGCATACACTGGCTGCCAGTTTACGCTCTGAGACGAGTCAAAACGCACGAATATTAGAAGAAATTATCGTTTTTTTCCAAAATGCCATCCTGTGCAATTGTAACATGCCATCATCGCAATGAATCAGTAAATTTACCAAGTAATAGAATAACTTTTCCTCACGATGTTTTCCTTCGCCGTAATCAATAATGCTATTTAATTTCTTTCAAACAGGTGCTGGTCCAAGGCAACGTGCCGTGGTATGAAGCGATCAGCGTCTCCGAGAAAGCGCAACAACTTAGGCTATAAAGATGTTTCACCCAGCGAATTGCCTGAGGTTACTATTACTTTTATATTTTTCATTTTATTTCATAGTCGTGCCCTGTAAAGGGAAGAGGCAAAATTCATATAGGAAAAGGCAAAGACAGTTTTGATAAATTCACTCAATCAGGAAATACAACTCAGCTGTTATGAAATGGTTTTGGTATTACTGCGGCCGAATTACGTTTGTCGAACCATAGATCTCCATACTTAACACTTTTAGTATTTATTTATCAATTATTAGTAAATCTCTATCTATAAATATGTTTTAAACAGCAGACTGTAAACAAATCTGTTTCATTACTGTAAAACATGCGGCTCTATGAATCGCCATCTTAAAAATGTTGCTGTGGAGAAGTCTTTACTCTTCAGTCCGAAACCCACATTCACACTGCGCCATCTAGCCCCAAGTTAAGCGTAAAGCCTGTATTATGGGTACTAAACGACGGATAAACGTACTCATATACATTTTTTTTTACAACATATTATACATAGAAATCAGCCAAACCATTACAAACAGACATGTTCATGCGCACAAATGTTTGTACTGCGGTACACAGTGTCGTCAAATAGTAAATATATACCCTTAATTGCTAATGAAATATAAAATAAAAATCAAACATAATCATGTAATTTTTACAGGTAAAGGCCTACCAGCTGGGTCTTGGCGCGAGGACAGTGCGAGTTATGAGTCTCAGCCCAATTCCGACCAGCAGCTTCTTCACCAACTACTACCAAGGCGAGCCAAGTAACGACAAGGACTTTGCAGCACTTGAAACACTAATGGTCAGTTCTTAATAACAGCTGTTCTGCTAACTGTTCTTTGTAAACACATACATATTGTTACGAATTGACGTATTTAAAATGACATTAAATATGGCGGCTAATATGTGACGTTAGTCCACCATAGAGTATGACATGCAAATTGTCAAATAGCAAAGAGTCTAGTATGTTCTAGATATTTCGCGAACTATGTAGAATGACGTCGACGCTTCGAGCTCAGCGGCCGGACCGGTATATAAGGCGGACCGATGGGTGCGCCGGCAGTCTTGTGTTCTACTCAAGAGCGAACTAAGAGCGAAGTACCTGCGACTACAAGGAAGAAGCGAGTGATAAAGCGATATATAAGGGATCGTCGAGTGTGACATAACAGTGTGAGGAGTTAACGTGTGATTATTACGTGTTTGTGCGGATCTTATAAGGACTCATCAAGTGTTGTGTGCAGTGTTAATTATAAATTATAGTGCGTGCGTTAATTGACTAATTAGTGCGAGTCTAAGTGTAATTAGTGTTGTGTGTAATTTATAGTGGTTAATTAATAAAGTGTTACCGTGTTATTCTTCGTGTTTGGCAATAATTAATCCGGAACCCCCAGCTGTAACAAATTATACAATGAAATCACCAAACCAATACAAACAGACATGTTCATGCACACAAATGTTTGTAATGCCCAGGGATCAAACTCGCAACCATAGGTGTAGTAGCCGACGGCTCAACCATTACACCAAATGGGTCGTATTTACCTAGAAGTATTGCTAACTTTGTCGCACTGTGGTACATAATTATGAACCTTCATGCATTGTTCTACAGGTCTTAATGCAGGAACCGGCATTCACCACCTTACGTTCCGTTGAGCAGCTAAGCTACGACGTTTACAACTCCTATCGTAAAACGCAAGGCGTTCTTGGCTTTACAATCACTATCAACTCACCTGCTGAAAACGCCAGGTTTGTGTTCTTATTCTTATAAATTCATACGCTCAATCACAAAGACGCGTGTTATAGCATTTACGAGTACGCTGCCGAAATCATTAGCCTTATGCGCGCATCTCTTCACTATACATTTGCATTCCTACCTACATCCATACTAATAATACACGTGAAAGTGTCTGTTTGTCTTTCTTTCACGGTTTTATGGAGCTAAATGGAAGGAGTGTGATATAGGCTACTTTTTGACTAACTCTGACCCCCGAAGCCGCAGGCCAAAGCTAGTGTTGTATAATTAATGTATAACGATAGCCCTGATAACTTGTTTATAAAAAAGATTTAATTGTACAACATGCACATATTCGCATACACCGTGGGGTAAATGTGCTTTGTTATTGTACTTGTCACCTGTATTTAACCACATTCTCGCTAACTTATCTTTTATCTTATTTCTATGGTGTACAGCATGGCATACGTAGACTCCCGCGTGGAGGCGTTCCTGGACAAGTTCGCCCTCGACCTGCGTCAACTTGGAGCGGACGAGCTAAACGCCGCGCGTAATTCGCTCGTACAGCAGAAGCTAGCCCCCGATCTTGAACTCAGTGATGAGGTAAGCTTTACTTTATAATACGATGCCTCATTGTCATCATCATCATCACAGCCATGGACACAAGCCATCCCTTACAAGCATATCTTGGGAAAATTGAGCCTAAGTGTACGATAAAAAAATAAATAAATATTATAAATAGAAATCACCCAGACCAATACAAATAGACATGTTCATGCATAAAAATGTTTGTAATGCCCGGGGATCGAACCCGGATCCCTTGGTGTAAGAGCCGTGACAAGCGAAACAACTCTTTAAGTTGTGTTTTGCCGAGTTAGTGAATTTACCGGCGGCCAAAGACCCCTATTCAACTCCATTCTTAATAACCTTTTCCCACTTTAAAGGTTGGCAACACACCCGATGCTCTTATTGAATTTCATGTGTCCATGGGTGGCGTATAATCATTAGGTGGACCTTCTGTCGTTTGTCTACTAATGGAATAAAAATCTCGATTACGGTATGTTCAGGATAGTCGAATCTTACGCCAAAGGGATAGCCATATTTGCTCGTACAACTGATCCATGTTATTGACTACAAGGTCCTGGGGGAGATGCGTGCGCTTGCACTTGTATCTCATCCGACAACGAACCGTGTAGTCGTCGCCGTAGCACACGCTCGAAGCGACTACAAGTTCCTACGTGCCCCGCACTTTCTTAGTCGCTACGGATTGCTACGAAAAGCGCTGGCCGTAGAGCACAGTCGGTGCACAAACATTACGATTTTGTAGAAATGATATTAAATATTGTAAATACTCATTGTTAACTTTTGGAATTCGGAATATGTGTATGTGTGCTGTCAGTGCATTCGGAACACTTTTTTCGATTGTTTTGTAAGCATATCACGAATCCATACTTTTTTACGTCATTGGTTTAAACTATGATCATGTGTTCTCATTATTTTTGTATTCATTTTAATATATTATTGCAATGAAAAGGTTTTATTTCACAGGTCGAAAAAAATTTTGGTGAGATCCTGACCAAGGATTATAAGTTCCAGAGGCTATACGTAGAGGTAAATATTTTTATATGTTCATTCTACACTGATACTTAGTAAAATGAAGTGGCTCGATGTGACAATTCATAAAATTCAATCACTTGTCGTAATCAGCTAGCAGTGTCGCAGTGGTAGCAAAGCAATAATGTAATCTTTTGGTAGTCTTAGCTTATTAAGTATTTACGCGCATACGCTACTTTCAAAATCGACTGTGTTCTCTGAAAGCTAGAAAATGAATAGTCGTTATATTACACTTTGTGTTAAAATACTTTTTTTTAAATTACTTTATGAAACGATGAACTGCATCACTTTACAAATAAAGATTTTTTAAGAAGCAAAAGAAGGAACATTGTAAAGTTTAAAATGTACTTTTAATTTCAGGCCGATGCTGCTAAGAATATCACGCTTTCCGACATCATAACGTGGGTGGACAACCACTTCGCATCCGGAAACAAATCAATGTTCCGGAAATTATCCATTCAGGTATATTTTATTTTATAGATAGGCAAATTCACCTTATGGTCAGTGATATCGACTACCCATGACTCCAGAGAAGCAACGAGTGCTTCCTTCCCGCGACAGGAAACACACACACACACATATTTATAGAATAGATCTCTTTTTTTTTATTACTGTTATTCATGATAATGACATTTTACGTATGTTATTCAAATAAATAAAGATTTAATTGAAAAATGGAGGACCTAATCCAGTTTTAAATGAATTTAAGTATTTTACAATAAAATAACTTCTTTTTTTTTACGGTGAAGAGACACATCGTGAGGAAACCTGCGCACGCCCAAAAAGAGATTTAAAGGTTGTGCGTGAAGTTGGCGAATCCGCACTTAGCCCACGTACACGATTAAGTGCAGGGGGGTGTGGGGACGTACAAGGAGCTGATGATGATGACAAAACAAAATTATTAGTCCTTCTATCCTTACAAACAGGTCGTGGGTAACAACAACACTGACGCTGCATCTCAGATCCAAGACTACAAGCTGAAGTACCTGGGCGCAACTCAGCTGGTTGGTGATATAAACGACAACAGTACAGAGTTTATAATGGATATCAACAAATACATAAAGACACTTCCCGTGTACAATTTGCCTAAATCCAGTTAAAGCAACATTTACATGCATATTCAATTTAATGTAAACTTAACGAAACACTACACAAGACTATATGATTCTATTGGGTATATATTAGAACATTCTAGTTAACATTTGTAGCAAATATAGTCGTAAAACACATTCTATATATTCTACACATTTTTATATATTTAATGTTAACTACATTATAAATGCAAAATGAATAAAAGTATTATATTAATAAAAAATAAATTTTGTTTTAATAATACGTTTTATTTTATTCATTACGATGCACGATTCCGTAGGTGTGCCATTCTTTGACAAAATGTGTTGGTAATAGTGATCGGACCAATAAGTTAAGTCGCTGTTTGACCCGGGAGTTGTCCGTCAATTCGGATTCCATGGAAAGAACGTATAACAAAGTACACAAGTAGTCAGTCGGATATTATGGATAGTATATTGGAGGATATTTTTTAAGCAAGAACCAAGGCCAAGGAAGGATAATGTCAATTGGAAGAATACAGGAGTTCGATATGGGGAGCGGCAGTTGGTCGGCATACTGTGAGCGGCTACGTATGTATTTTAAGGCAAACAAAATTCAGGAAGATTTGCACTTGCCCACATTAATATCGTTAGTAGGCGACCAGACATACGAGCTTATGGTGAATTTGACGAGTCCTGAACCTGTGTCAAGCCATACATTCGAGGATATTGTCGGTATTTTGAAAAATCATTTGCAACCGTCGCCCTCAATCATGGCAGAGCGGTATAAGTTCCGACAGAGGAGACAGCAGCCTGGTGAGGCTGTAGCACAGTACGTGGCGGAATTGAAAAGATTATCGCGGTACTGTGAGTTCCAGCAGACCTTGGAGGACAATCTACGGGACCAATTTGTATGTGGAATATCGAGTGACGTCATGCGCCAGCGGTTATTTGCGGAGGACGCATTAACATTTGCGAGGGCGGTAAATCTCGCCCAGGTACTGGAAGCAGCCGAGAAAAATGCGGCGGTGGTCGAAAGCAGTGAATATCGGCCAACGGTGGCTGTTCATGCGGTATCGACGGGACAGCACAGTACCAAGGGTGAAGATCGATGTACGGCGTGTGGAGGCTGGAACCATATGTTAAGTAGCTGTAGATTCAAGAAATATGTGTGCAGCAATTGTAATGAAATGGGTCATCTACGTCGTGTGTGTCCTGAGAAGAGTAACAGGATGGCGGGGCGGGCCCACCAGAGAACAAAGAAAGGAGGGCCCAAGCACTACGGGAGGAAGTCCCACGGAAACCATTTTGTGGCCGACACGGGTGAGAAGGAAGGAAATGGTGTGTCGTCGGATTCAGAAGAGGAAGCGATTTACCAAATGTCCCTAAAAAACTATCCAGCGGTGAGCATTCCAGTTATTGTTAACGGGCAACGTATAGTCATGGAGGTAGATACTGGTAGTGCATGTACTTGTATCAGTTATAAGACATATTTGCATCATTTCAAAGGTTTACCGTTACAAAAATGTAATTTGTCACTTAAATTTTATGACGGTAGTAATATAAAACCCCTAGGCATAATTAATACCAAAGTAAAGTATCGATCAAAGTGTAAGTCATTGGATCTTTATGTGATTAAAGGGGGCACTACCAGTCTATTAGGTAGACAATGGTTAGCGGAACTGGGAATACAATTCCCGATAGTGGGCACCGACGCCAGTAGTAACAGTAACAGTGCGGTACCATTAAAATTTGTAAACAGTTGTGATAACGATATAAATGTGCTTGTTAACAGATATGCTAAGTTGTTTGACGGGTCTCTGGGGAGGTACACGGGCGGGCGCGCCAAGCTGCGTGTGCGCGAGGGTGCCGTGCCGGTGTACTGCCGCGCGCGCCCTCTGCCCTACGCGCTCAGGGACCGCGTCGACGCAGAGCTGGATGAGATGCTCAGGAACGGTACGATTGAACCAGTTGATTTTTCACATTGGGCCACGCCTTTAGTACCGGTGGCAAAGCCGAATGGCAAAATAAGGGTATGTGCTGACTATAAAATAACTCTGAATCCCGCTTTAATGGTAGACAGGTTTCCAATGCCTCGGGCTGAGGATTTATTTGCAAGCCTTAGGAAAGGCGAGTATTTTAGTAAAATCGATTTATCAGCCGCTTACAATCAAATTGAACTAGATGATGATTCCAAACAATATACTGTGATTAACACACATCGAGGGTTGTTCAGATATAATAGATTAGTGTATGGACTTTCGTCAAGTCCTGGAATTTTCCAACGTATAATGGTAAATTTGTTACGGGACATTCCAGGAGTGGCAGTTTTTTGCGATGATTTATTAATTAGCGGTGATAAGGAAGCTCATTTAAAATCGTTAGATGCAGTATTTGGTAGGTTGCATGAATATGGCCTTAAATTAAATAAAAACAAGTGTGTTTTCTTTTCAAGTTCGGTTACGTATTTAGGGCATATTATTGATAAGAATGGTATCCGAACAGATCCGGAAAAGATTAAGGCCATTGTTGAGTTGCCTAAGCCCAAAAATGTATCTGAGCTTCGTTCGTTCTTAGGAATGGTAAATTTTTACGGTAAATTCATTAAAAATCTTAGTTCACATTTATCTCCCTTATACGAGTTGTTAAAGAAATCTGTTGCATGGAAATGGAATCAACACGCCCAGGAGTCCTTTGAATGTGTTAAATCACTATTAACTAGTTCGCGCATCCTAAGGCATTACGATGATAAGGAACGTTTGATTTTAACTTGTGACGCAAGTGCGGTGGGAGTAGGCGCGGTGTTGTCGCAGCCGAGCGCGGGAAACGAGAAACCGGTTGCTTATGCCTCTCGTGCGCTCACCGGCGCGGAGCGTGATTATAGTCAAATACAACGCGAGGCGCTCGCTATCATTTTTGCAGTTAAAAAGTTTCACCAATACCTTTATGGTAGGGAGTTCCTTTTGCGTACAGATCATAAGCCCTTGGTGACTATATTTGGCCCTAAAACAGGTGTACCATCAATGGCAGCTAGCAGGTTGCAACGATGGGCAATTATATTATCAGCATATAATTTCCAAATAGAATATGTTCGAACAAATGATAATTGGGCGGACGGATTGTCACGCTTACCACTGCCCGTAGCAAGTGCGCATACGGAAAGACCGGAACAAACCTATTTGCATTTTGCACGGGATGCTTTACTTTTAGATTATAATAAGCTTAAAATGGAAACGCTTAATGACAATTTATTGAGTAGAATAGTAAATTATGTTAATGATGGCTGGCCATCAGAAGTTGATATGGTCCAAATGCAACCTTACTTTAATAGAAAAAAAGAAATTTATTTAGAATTGGGTTGTCTAATGTGGGGACACCGAGTTATAGTACCTGAAAAGTATAGGGAAAATGTGTTAAAAGAATTACATGAAACACACTTTGGTATGGTGAAAATGAAAAGTCTGGCTCGAAGTTACGTGTGGTGGCCGGGAATCGATGAGGCGATTGAGCGAGTGTGCCGCCACTGTGCCACATGTGCCGCGCTTGCGTCAGCGCCTCACGCGCATGCTCCTAGTCCGTGGCCTTATATAGAAAAGCCATGGCGCCGTCTGCACATAGATTTCTTAGGCCCTATTTATGGATTAAAATTTCTGGTAGTAATAGACTCGACTTCAAAATGGATAGAGATTTTTAAAATGAAATTAACGAATGCAGAGGAAGTCATTAGACATTTGCGGCGACTTTTCTCTCAGTTTGGTCTTCCTAGTCAGATTGTATCAGACAACGGTCCTCCTTTCGGTAGTATTTTATTTACATCCTTTTTGAAAAGTAACGGTATTGAGCAATTTTTCACGGCACCTTATCACCCTTCATCAAATGGCGCTGCAGAAAACGCTGTAAAATTATGCAAATCTGTTATTAAGAAAGCTGCACGGGATAAAATAGATATTGAGACAGCTCTAGATAGGTTTTTATTATTGTACAGAACCACTGAGCACGCAACAACCGGTGAATGTCCAGCCAAGATCGTACAGGGTAGGCTTTTAAGAACTCGATTAGACACATTGAGACCGAACCGTGTGTCACGGGTCAAGCGGGCTCAGCACCAGCAAGTTGAAGCTGCGGGGGGCTCATCTAGGGAGGTCCATGAGGGAGATCAAATATACTTTAGGGAATATCACAACGGGCGTAGTCAAAATTGGGTACCAGGTAAAGTCGTAAAGCGTATTGGTACTACCAACTATAAGGTAAGGGACAGTCTAGGTAATGAGTCACATAGGCATATAGATCAATTAAAGCGAGGATTCAGAGCTTCCATAGTTGCCCCTTTATCTGTGGAACATCCCGAAATTCCTGATAAAAATTGTAACACAACTGGTTCAATGGTTACTGAAAGTACAGACGTAGTGGCTGACGTAAACAATGAGCCATCTCAGCCAGCAGTGAGCGCCGACGCGGAGGCGACGGGAGACGCGGCGGAGTGCGCGCCAGGCACCCCCTCACGGGAAGTGGCCGCCGCCGCGCCCCTAGCTCGCCCTAAGTCCTCTAGACTTAGGCGCCCTGTTCAGCGTTATGGCATAGACATAGAATTTGATTAAATTGTAAGTCGTAAGACCGTAACGTAAGAAGAAGAAGTTATAATAATTACACTTGCTTTAGCTCGTAAAAATAAATTGTACTTGTTAATAAACGGTAGGGTCAGGTTTATTGTTATTTAAGTAGAGAGGTGTTATGTATGAACTATAGGGTATGTCGATAATAAGTATTTGTGTAAGACCGCCACCAATGTAACATTGACATACTCATCAGTCTCGTAATAAACGCAGATACGTAAACAGTGTTTTCTTGTTCCTCCACATACATACTAAGGACATAGACAGTGTCCAAAACTGTTAGTTTGTCAAACTACTACTAAGCAGAAGAAAAACAATTTTGGTAAGTTCCTGTTAAACTTACCAAAATTGATTTCCTGTTGAACGGGACGATATCGGAATAATAACACAAACATTACAAAAATCACAGTTTATTTTTCATAGTGTTCGGTTATTTTATTCGATGCCACTCATCTAATATTTTAAAAGTTTTGAATACTGTTCAATAACAAAAATAATGTTTTATTTTTCTAACGAACATTTAACGCGGTGAAATAATAAGGATACTGATCGTAATACAGTAATCAATAGATAAACTTTTCATTGTTTTGTATTTATTACGGTTGACCAAAACGTTGTTAGCCTTAAGGTGACGGCAGATTAGAATTCAAACTGTCAACACCGCTTCTTGCCGTAAAAGTCGGTTCAGGACAGAGAACAGGTTGCCGCGCTCTCTCATTCAACACTATCTTTTATATGCTTAGCTATCTCATGGCAAAACCCTTTGACTAATATATAGAAAACCGTTAACTTTCATCGATTATTATCAAAGTTAGTAACAAAAACGTTAAAGCAGATAAAATAAGTGGCAAACAATCAGGTACACATTTGTAGTTAGGTGACGATCTGTATGCGTCCGTCGATGTCTTGGAGCACGGTGCCCTGCCGCCTCATGAACCGCTGCAGCATTACATAATCTACCTCCAGGTTCACCACATTTTTCCGATTATTCGATATCATCTGTAAAAAATTATATCATTAGTTTGAAAACAGTGCAACAGACAGAACAATGCTTATTTTTTCTTATGAACAAACTTGGTTTGATTTTTTTCTAAATAGGTACAGCGTAAACTGCTTAATTTCAAAACATTCAAAGATTTTCTAATTTCAAGGCTAATTTATTTCGAAAGGTTAAGTAGAAGAGCATTATTCAATTTGACATTGCCCATCAAAGGTTTGATGAGAACATGACCTGGTATCTCAGTAGTTTCTTTAATTCACTGTGAAACTTTAAGCATACAGCTAAGTGGCAACCACAACAAAAATTACTAAATGAACAAAAAAGAATACTATTTTAAGCTTTCGCGATTCGTATACACATTGAATCAACGCCGATTTCGCGTAAACGCAATTTTTTTATTAATCTCCCGACTAGTTTTTTTTTTAAGATTTCTACTGGGAAGTCGATCTGGAAAATAGTTTTGACAGGTGTGGTTGTCGGTTAAATCTTCCCTTAATATTGAACTTCATTAAAATATACATACCGAGTATCCACCGCCACCATCGCCAATGTAGTTCTGACTGACGACGCGGTAAGTCTTCTGAGGGTCCATAGGCTCGTACCTTGGTACCGAGCAGTCAGCGCACCGCACCAAAGCTGATGCTACCCGAGACCCCACTGTCCGGGTCACGTTGTATACAACACGGAGTCCTACCACAAATTATACGAGTATACTACTATAGCAATTATATTCATTGCTAGTTGCTAGAGGTGGTAGACTCGATACTGAGTCGTCTAGGTAGGTACCACCGCAGTGCCAGATATTGTCCCGTGAAACAGGAGTGTGATGCTCTTCTGTGTTTTGGGATGGGGCACTGTAGCTAGTAAATTAACAGGTAAAACCTAACATCTGTTGTCCTAAGTGACGGCGCAGTGCAGCATAGATGGAGATATTAACTGTCTATCGGTTGTTGGTCTTCTACAATGCCCCTCTGTCATGGTTAGCGTATTACTTACCATCAAGTGCGCATCCTTTAAACTTATTATATAAATAAATTAAATGTCCACTTATTTCATTTCAAACTATAACAGTGCACTGCTGGACATCGGTCTTCCCAATTTCGCGCCAAATATCCAGGTCCTCAGCATTCCTTATCCAGCCTAAACCTGCAACCTTTCGCAAGTCGTCAGTCCGTCGGCTAAGACTACGTACCGCAAAGTTGCAATATTCAAAGAATAAATATCGGAAAAAAAAGCGTAGGCCGTCCCCCAACAGATGGCCTGAAGATCTGGTTTGGATCGGGTGGCCAATAGATGTCGGTGTGGAAGGATGCTAGAGACAGTTGCATAAGCGAGGTCAAACCCAGTAAGTTTACCTAAAAGTACCTTCCTTTTAAATTTCACTGGTATTAGTCTCTATTTTTTCTCACTGCGATTGAGACTAACAGATAACTTGGAGGCTTTTATCAGTGTTCAGTCTTTTGAATCATTCAGCCAATTAGGTTCAAGCAAGACTCCGTTAGGTGCGAGTCTCCTCTAGTCGCGAGCCGCGTGCGATGGCCCGCTAAATCCACGTCGCACTATGCTTCTGACTAGAGATCAGTCCATATCCACATGGTGGTCATTAACGGCAGCCTTCGTTCAGCTGTGGCTATCTCTCTCTCTCTTCAACCTATTGCAGTCCACTGCTGACATAGGACTCCCCATTTTGCGCCAGACATCCCGGTCCTCCGACTATATTAGGCAGAAATTATTAGAATGATAAAAAAAATATCCACCATCATTCACACAACGCCATCTAGTGCCTAATAAAGCAAAGAACTTTATGGATACTTTACAACGGATAAATCTTTCTTTCTGTCTTATAGGCAGACCCAGACTAATACAAACAGTAACAATGGTGATACAAAAATATATGTTGACAGTGCAAATGTGTGTACTGCCCGGGGATCAACCCATGGTCGAAGGCACTGTTTAGTTCCCTCTCAGTCTGAAATAATGTTCATACGCGTACCTCCAACCTGCAGCATACGACTACTGGAGAATTCCCGCTGAAGTTCACCCACAGAGAACTCCAGGACCTGAAGAAGAACATCGCCGGGCAGGTCGTACACCTGCACGTAGTTCTCGAAAGGCATCGCCATGAGTAGAGATTCCGTTGTTACATCTGTATAAATTAATTTCCGTATTTTAATGTGTCAATGAATAAATAGTTTTCTTTCTTTCTTAAATCAAAATTTTTTTATAAATCAAAAGAGGAGAAATGAACAACGTATTCTGCGCAGTCAAATTGCACAAAACCGCGCCATACGATGCATATTTCACGTCTTAGTTTTATCTGAATTCATACGCTTCTTTATAATGTTAGGAATAAGCCTGCTTTTCAAATATAAATAAAACTTTTATAATGGTACTTATAACTAAATAAATAAATATCCACTGACATTCACACAGCGCCATCTAGTCCCAAGTTAAGCGTGAAGCCTGTATTATGGATACTAAACAACGGAGAAATATATATATATATATAATAATATATATATATTATATATTATATATATATATTATATATATATATATATATATATATATATATAATTTCTCCGTTGTTTATATTTTTATCAAATGAGTGCTGTTGATGACAGTTATGATTACAAATCTGTAAAGGAAAATGTGTGAATAAGTGGGAATCATTTATTATTATTGGCAATTTTTTCGGGTTGTCTGCGCGAACAGAGTCTGGACTGCTTATTTGCATATATGAAGTGCACGCCATTGCATATTTACATAGTAGCTTTTGCTTTTGTACTTTTTTTTATGACGCGTTAAAGTTAAGATTAGATGAATATATTTTACTTTCTAAATATAACAATTTCTATACGTATATGTATGTCATGGAGCTCGGTAATTTTTGGTTGACGGTTGTTCGTGATTGTGCATCTGGTTTGTTTATTGCTTATCTAAGTTATAAGTACCATTTAAAAACTATATTTATATTTAAAAAGCAGGATTACCTAAAATTTTAAATAAACGTATTAATTCAGTAAATAATTAGATGAGAAAGAAGCTTTGTATGGCGTAAGTCAAATATCAAGTCCTTTTATTTCAAATTAGGCTTACAAAAAGCACTTATGAACGTCAAAAATATACAAAATATAATAAAAAACAATTAAAATACTAAACTATAAATATGAATTTTGATGCTTTGAAGAAAGCGCTTCAGTGGTTTGGCCTGTTGAGAAAAGAAGTGCCTGATGAGAAGTTAGTGGCATAAGAATACTCACTCCCGGGCTTATTTGCACACGCATCCCTCCAGCGTTGACGAGACACACCTGCGCATCATTCCACGCCGAGCCGGACGCGTGGGACATTAGCTGCCAATGTAAGCATATAACTTAACACCTCCATTAACCCATTAAACGCTGGGAAGCCAGACACAATAGAAAATCTACTGTGTCTAGCGCCTTAAGGCGTCATTGTTAACTAAAAAATAACTATCTTCGTGGTCTACTGAGCACAGCGTTTGGCTTAGATCGCTGCGCGTCATGAGTTCGAAATTATAACTGTGTATGTTTTATTAATAAAGTATTTACTTTACTTTTTTTAGTTAGTTTAGTTAGGATAGGATATTGCGTCCCTATAACATTCCACTGCAGGCACAGGCCTCCCACACAGGCCTAATGCGGATTGGGGGTAAAGGCTTAGTGACCTCCAAAGCACGGAATCATTTGTCTTTTCGGCCAATCAGGTGATTTAGTCTACAATGTCCTAACCAACTTAGGCAAAATACTGATTGAAACCTGATTTAAACCTGGTCGGAACTCTAAATGTCACGATTGATCAAAATAATAAAGTATCTCCATAAAAATAAATATATTTAAAATGTTTACTAATAACGTCACTGTCAAATTCAAAATGGCACACATCCGATGTTTTTTTTTAAGTGTCTTGACCTGCAACCTTAAATTCGATTATTTTGACCTCATGTACCGATTTAAAACAAATCGGACCTGGCATCACTAGTACAACGTAATCGCTTCCCATTTCGTAACAAACATATCACGATGAATTAAAATTGGACTAAGTATTGAGTACCGCCTCTAAGAACCCATCGCAAGCCCATCCTCCCATGTTGCACTCCCGGCTGCGACACCACGCGTTGTTGAGGGCAACCTTCGAGGAACCCAGCACCTCTTTGCCAACTGCATCCACCTCCTGTCGCCACGGCTCCAACTCTTTTTCCATCTGGGGATCTAATTTTGAGCGAAATCACCGTTTGGTAAAGAGCTAAAAGTGTCCAACAAATGAAATGAATCCATATAATTTTATTGTTTATGGCCAAAGATTAGAATTAGTGCGCTAATCCTTATTTATGTATAAGGCACATGGATTTACACGCATCTTGTTTTTTAAAGTATATTTACCCTGTAAGTCATAGGGAAAATAAACAAATATTAATAATTCAACAACTTCAGGAGTTTTCAAAGTGAACGGTATAGATCAGAAAATAAATATACAAAAAATTGTCTGTCTTTTCGTCAGCGATAGACTCAAAAGCTGCTGAATGGAACTGAACTTGTGATGAACCTTAGTAATATCGTAACGTGACCTTTATGAAGAATTTAGTACAATTTTATCGCAAACATTTATAAATACGATAGGTACCTAAATTTTGACGTTTTATAAAATTTTGGATACGACAAACTTAGCGGAACTCTGTAATTTATCGAATGTCTAGTGGGTTTAGTGTACTTTTAATTAAATGCGAATTTTTGTTACTATTAAACACCTTTAACAATGGAGGTTCCCAAGTAGACGGGCTGCCCTTCCCAGGACTGAACGATTCCATTGTCGTCGATGAATAGTTTGATGTTGCCCAAGTACCGCGTATAGCAAGATGCCTGCACCACCGGAATCTAAAAAATGTAATTTTAATTTAGAAAACAGATAACATCACAAAGTACAATAAAAATCATTGGAATTGCATGTTATGTGTTGAAAAAAATTGGGTTGCGTTTGTTCCGTGATCGGCGCGACCTTTACCCCGCATTTGACGCACTTTTTAGGAATTCACTATAGTAAAAAATAACATAGAAAACACAACTAAAGAAATATATTATTTTTTAGGATGTCTGCTTGGTTGCTAACATTTTTTATAAACAAAAGAGTCAAGGTCGATAAAACTTACTCTATGGCCGTCAGCCCTCGTCACGACAGTGGGGTATTGGCTGGCGGGTTGTGCGAGCTGGGTGGTGTGCCCGTGTACAAAAATGTATGTGAGTGCGCCCCCACAATGATGTCCACGTCTGATGATATTTGCGCAGCTATGGCTCTGGAAATATTTGTTTATATGTTTCTATACAGTAATATTATTATTTTACCATCGGCCATAGTGCGAAGAACTGATAGCCGAAAGGAAGGGAAAGTTTGCCAGTCAAGGAACGAAAACCAGTTTTGACCGACGCCTGTTCCGATGGACCGATGACTTCGTTAAGATGGCGAGAAGTCGATGGAAGTTGACTGTTAGAGGCTTTTCTACGCAGTAGTCGGCAGTATATATCAGTTATTGTTAGTATATTTTAAGTGTCCCTTGCCTAAATGATAGAATGTTAGAAGAGACTTCCGCTTGAAGACAAAGATTACAGTGAAACAAGTAGCGAGCGAAGAGGAATTAGGAATCAACAATTCATATGGAATTTGCAACAGTTCGACGCCTTCTTGTACCTGTTAACATTCAGGGCTAGTTTCTTTGATTTTCTTTACATCCCTTTTGATTATTTTCAGAAGATAATATATCTTTCGTCACATTTCATGTCTTAATAATTCACAAGGATAATCTCCTTGTGGAATATTAATCTCATTTGAATTAAAGGCATTAAGAAAGAAAATTAGATGATAAAAATACTAAAAGTACATGTTGACATAAACTATCAAATACTAACAGATCTGGGTTGATCCAACGTGTGAGAGTACGATATAATATCCACGCCCTGAGCCGTCAGGATGGCTGCTTCTCTATTATAGCTTCGACTTCATCCTCCATGATGACCCGCCCAATTGGAGCTGAAAACTGAAGTTTATTTTTTTAAATGCACTACCATTAGAAGCTTTTTAATCAAATTAAACACGGCATTTCAAAAGGATGAGGAGTTTTCACTGTAGCGGCTTAAATTTCTCTTATTTTTTTAAATTCTCAATCGATGGTTTTTTTTACAAAACCATTAGAAAAAGCGATCGATAAGAACTTAATTTTTTGTTTGTATCAACGTAGGTTATTGTATTTGCTTATCGGTTACTGTCCACTTTACGGTCGAATTGTTTTTGCTAAAACTATTTGAAAGTCAGAATTGCATTATGGCAGATCGCTTTTGCAGCAAAAATCATAACAAGCACAATACAGAAGATATGAATCAATTGATATGCACTTAGGTACTGTAGTACCTATATCCTTACAAATTACAATGTTTTGATTTAAAAGATACGCAAATTATGTATAGGAAATAATCTACCGATCAAGAATTTTCGGAAAAGAAAGATGATGACGTGCTTCGGGAGCACGTTAAGCCATCGGTCCCGACTACTATCTTTCTTAGGATGTTAGTTGTTAAGGACCACCAATCCGCATTGAACCCATATGCATAGGTAGTACGGGAAGGCCTATCCCAGCTGGGACGTCTTAGGCTGATGATGATCTATGTTACAATGACGACGTAGGTACTCACAATGTGTCTGGCTTATACCAAAACTAACACGATAGTACCTACTTGGTTTTTTATATTAACAGACTATTGGAAGATGTTACCAGCTGATACTATTTTAGCTTACCGTGGATTAATGCGACCTACATTTTTTGTGATGTAATTTTAACCCTTTAAAACGCCAATGACACCTAAAGTGTAAGAAACAAATATATTCTCTATTGGTCTGGATTCCTACCGTTCAAAGGATTAAGGAAGTTCTGTGACAAAACATAGCAAAAGGGATCAAGACTCACCACTCTAAGAAGTATCCTATAATACCAATTTTCCTTCCTTTACGCATGATCACCACATGGTTCTTGAGGTACTTTGCTAATTCAGGTTCAAAGGTGGCGTTCACATTAGCTCCAGCATTGGCGCTTTTAGTCTCTCAAGATACGGAAGCAACCCCTCAACGCCATGGTCAAACTCATGATTGCCCACCACCTTTAAATTCAAATTATTTTTATTATAAACGAAATTATTGTCATATTAGAAAGAATGATATTTCAATCTAGCTATTCCCCGTGGTATTACCCGCGTTATAATCGATTCGTTAAGTCACGCGACGCACGTCCACCGCCCGTGCGGTACACACATTGCCCTTGCCCTTGTACACACATGCTTTATTCTCCAAAATAAAAGTGTTGTCTAAAATAAAAGTAATCTATACTTTTCCTTATTACATCAGGTACCTGCCAAAAAATTCCCGTCCGAATCCATCCAGCCATTTCAGTGATTACACGGAACAAACAGACAGACAGTCAGACAAATTTTTTTTTGGCTTTATATATACTGTTTATATATATTCATATACATGCAGAAAAGAATTGTTATTACAATATAACGAACAAACACTCCAATTTTATTATATGTAATAGACTAAAACAATAAACTAGCGCGCACTGAATAGGGTTTGAAACTCTCCAGTCACTATTCAATTAGAAGACCTTAGACCAGTACTCGTTATGACTGTATCAGTAGTTTCGTTGTTACTTCGATACTTCAATAGCAACAGTCAGTAGGTAATGAAATTATTTGTATGATGAATTTACTAATTTAGTCTGCCTTTAGGACTGTCAAGGCCCACAATCACCGCTTGGTCTTAATTCGCAAGCCCCGTTTGCTAATTAGCTACATCTTATACTTGTACACACGTACTGTGTGCAGTTTCAATATGATGTGAGAGTCATGCTTAGGTAGGTACGAATGCTCGAATGAGTCGCATCGAGCGGAGTGATACCACGGCCTCACGAAAAACCGATATCAAAAATAACTCGCGCGTTCTGTTACATCGAGTACCTAAGTGAAATTTCCAAAGGCCATTCCCCCTTACGCTTCCCCAAATTTCCATTTCCCTATTTTTCAAAGGTTGGCAACGCATTCTTAGCTATTTCACAGTAAATGTCCATGGGTATCATATTTTATTTTATATATACCATCAGGTGAATCGTCTACTCGTTCGCTTACCAGCTGGTTCCCACTTGTCGGGTGTCCGTTCCACATATGAATCGGTTACTCCAGTGACAATTCCTATTATTATAATCGGTTTCAGACACGTGGGAATCGATTTTTATAATATAGAGCCTTTAATATACGGATCCAACATCCGACCAGTGGGAACCAGCTGTAGCAGAAAAAATACTGCTACTGATAAAAAACTACTGCCCTATGGTCAGTTAAAGTATCTTACATGTGCATCGTGAGGAAGCAAGTTCATAAAATGCTGGCTGACGTTCCATCGCAAGAAGTTGTACCAGATTGTTCCTTGGAAGGTATCTCCGCCATTGAGTAGAATGGACTCCGGCTCCAATTCAAACGCTTCATTTATGGCTGTGTAGAGTCGCGCGAAGCCCCCTACGCAGGCAGCTTCGGCAGGGTTGCAAACTGTTCCTTGAGGGCTTACTTCCTCAAAGCTGATAATTATTAACAATAATATTCAAAATATTAAAAGTCGACAGATAAAACCTCAATTAGGTTTTATCTATCGCCTTTTAACTTGAACTTAATTTATTATTCTTAATAATAATGACTCGTCCAGGTAGATGTTTACTGGTAAAGTGTTTGTTTATTGCAGAATTATCCGCAACCTAACGATATAAAACCTAGAGCCTCGCCCAGAGCATACATAGGTGTATGTCTTTGTGCACAAGTGTGCTCAGATTTAATTAGCCTTTACCTCTGATTGAAGCACGACGAAAGCCAATGATAAGCGTCTTCATCACAAATATCCACATATTTTAACCGGAAGCGATACCGAACGAGCGAGCGAGCGATAGCGAACCTACCCACTCAAATTACTACGAGTTCAGTTAGCAATCAAAGAACAGTCAAAAATAGCAGTCTCCTGCTCAATATAATCAACAATGTAAAATTTTTTACGCATCTAATTATTAATGAAGAAAGTAACAAAATGGTGACAAAAAATGCAAAAGAAATTTATCTCGTAGGCATAGAGCGCGAAAACATACAGAATTTGTTTTATATACTGCGCAAAACGCCACCATTGTTGTTGGACCATTCATTTAATCAATTTGGAAGTACCTAATGATTTTATCTGAATCATGATCAAAAATTATGCGCCCTTTCACTTAGAGCTATAGCTGTAGTAGTGCAAACATTTCTGTTTTTGTTACGGTGCGCAAAGAGGTTGCACTTCTTAATTTTGAATTCCAACTGCCAAAATATAACAGTTTAATATAATCGGACCTATGAAAAACTCATATATTCAAGATATCCATGAAACCACCTATTTTTATCTGAACAAGCATGCAGTTGTCAGTACTCTAACTTAGGTACTTAATAACATATGTTTACTTATACCTAAGTTTAAAGAGCGTCGGTGGCTCAGTGTTGTGGACTGTCGCCTTCCTACCGGAGGGCTGAAGTTAAAATCCCGACACGTACCAATGTATTTTCGAATTTTCGAAAATATATGTACGTTATCCGACGCTCTTACGGTGAAGGAAAACCTCGTGAGGAAACTTTCATGCACGCACTGCGAAGAGATTCGAAGGCTGTGTGTGAAGTCGTCCAATCCGCACTGGGCCCGCGTGGACGACTAAGGCCTAATCACCCTATACAGGTAGGCTCGTGCCCCTCGGTGGGGACGTTTAATGAGCTGATGATGATGATGATGATACCTAAGTTTTATTCATTGTAAAATCACTATTTACATGAACATATTATAGGTAGGTACTTACTGTGCATGAAAATCATTGAAATGTATAATGTTTAATTCGTATATCCCTGTGTTATTCTGAGCTCCTGCAAGACTTAATACAGCACATAATAATGTAAAGAACATCACTTTACTTTTTATAATTTACACATTGACAATTAAAATGTATATTATTTTTTGGCGGCAGTCCACCGTGAAAAATATTACGGTAAAATGCGATGCGAATCTTTGGCAAATCCTTATCTTTATTATAACATGAATCAATTGATCCAATCAATGAGGTCAGGTCCGTAATAAGGGCAAATAAAACGCATTATTTTTAATGTGTTAATGCCACACTTCGTCACGAATGGGCCTGTCCATAGTAGACCACTTCTAATTTTAGAAAGCGGCTTTGCGTTGAAGTTCACTTTGTGAGATTTTCCGGAGAAAATCTCTTCACGAAGAAAGATAAATTTATGTTGCGTTTTGAGCTTGTCATTAACTTGAAGACTTGTATGCACGAACTTCCCAGCACCAGCTTAGCTTGTATAAATGAGAGGGGATGGGAAGCAATTTCCAAAAGAATAACTTGTTACTGACTAACCTTAATGTCTAAAAAACACGTCCTACTTTGCAAATACAAAGTTTGTGAACCCAGGGAAGAAGTTTCCATAAATAATAAAAATAAACTACGTCTCTTACAGTTTTGCTTGACTATCCATTTGTTTAACACAAATCTCTCGTAGGCGTGCGATGTTTTCACGTTTTCCTTCACCGGGAGCGCGTCGGACAAACTTACATATACCTAATTTCGACAAATCGAAAATATATAGTTAAGTCATTTCGCCCGCGCTTGTATCCTCCACCTCGCTACGCCACTGATGAGGTAGGTACGAGTATAGGTATCTACGAGGAGGTAGGTACGAGTATAGGTAGGTCTGAGCACGCCCTGTTTAATTATAAAATATAAAATATGCCATAAATACTGAAGATTAGAACTAAACCATGCCCAATCCATGCTATTCAAGCGTACAGAAAGTGTGGCTTTGAGAATTTGATTGTAAATCTAATCAAGATAATGTATTTGGAGGTGTTTCCAGCTATCAAACGAATATTATCTACATCTTATAGTATAGTAACATTACTAACTCATCGCGGTATGTAGTGAGATTATCTTGCCCGGTAGTTGTATAAAATACCTTTATCTAATATATTTGTCGATATTAACCCAATCTGCAGACTAATTTTCTTGTTGACGTCTATTTTGTTTGACGGCCCTTATTATGCAATGGTTGAGATGTCGGATAGTTAACTAAGGGTTCTGTGTTCGATCTCCGGGCAGTACTAGCATTTGGGTGCATGGACATGTATGTTTGTATTAGTCTGGGTGTTTTAATTAAATGTGTATTTATTTACAAAAACATATCTTTAAGTACCTCTAATTTTCCTTTGTTAAGCGCCTATACAACAGGTTAATGCTTAGATGACGCTGTCTGGATGTCAGATGTTTAATTATTATTATTTTTTACGTAGGTGATAGTATTGCGCGAATGAGCCGGCTCGACTGGGTGTAATACAGCCTATACAGTTAAGACAATAGAGGACTTCTCTGGCAAACCGGTGACAAAGGAAAATCCCAACTGCCTTAAAATTATTCATCAAAATATTCAGGGGTTTTCTGGAAAGGAATTAGAATTAGAATTATTTTTAAATAAAATGAATGTTGACATACTATGTATTACCGAGCACTGGTTATAGCAGCATAAACTAATTATTAGAATTGATAACTATATGGTCAGTAGTTCGTTTACTAGGAAATCGGCTATTAGGGGCGGGTCACTATATTATTAAATAATAAAATTAAATTTAAAGAGCGTAAAGATGTGGTGTCGCTTTCTGTGGAACGAACTATTGAACTAGCGTGTGCAGAGCTGGAGCAACATGTAATAGTTTATGTGTACAGGCCTCCATCTGGGAATTTTAGTGTATTTGAGACTACTATGGAAGAAGTATTAAGAAAAATAAGTTCATCTAGTAAAAAAGTTATTGTTTGTGGTGATTTTAACATTACATTTTAGAAAATTCACCAAATACTGTTAGGTTTCTAAATTTTTTAATCATTTAATTTAATTCATCTTTTTAATGAACCTACAAGAATTACTTCAATCTCGGCCACTTGTTTAGACAACATTTTTTGTAATTTTGATATAAATGACAAGAGTATAATAAATTTCATTAATTCTGATCATAGCGGACAGATGGCATCGTTTGAGCACCGTCTTGCCCCAACTTCATGTAATTTTGTTTGTCCCAATTACAACATACGCATAGAAAAATTTAAGGAAAATATATCTAGCAAGTTGCCTTTATTAACTTATAGTAATGAAAATGTGATGAACATTATAATAAATTATTTAGTGTAATTGAAAAGGAATTTAATGGTACATTTCCAAAAAACATGTCAGATTAAATACTTTAAAATCTAAATTTAGCGACTGGGCCACTACTGGTATTTATAAAGTAAAAAAGTTATTTGAATTGTATGATTAAGGCTAATACTAATGACCTGTTATCATAGAGTATGTTAGAAATTATTCAAAAAAGTTTGCGCAGTAGCTAAAGCTAATTATTTTAAAAATAAAATAATCAATGCTACTAAAAAAGTAAAGTTTCGTGGAATATCATCAATAAGGAGACTTGTAAAAATAAAACACAAGATAACAAGATCTCACTGAATATTGATGGCAGGAGTCTTGATACTGACTCTCAGGTGGCAATGCATTTGAAAAGTTCTTTACTAATATTGCTGTCACTGTAACTAGTAAATTAAATTCAAATCCTCATCTTGCTGTTTCTCTCTCAAGTCACATGTTGATGAGTGCAAAACGTCTTTTAGATTTACACTGTTTTTTTATATTTAGAACTTTTAAAGAGTTAAATATTAAAAAAACAGAGGATTTATGGGGACTCTCTACAGAAATACTTAAAAATATAATTATATGTATTGCTCCTCACTTAGCTGTTATTTTTAATCAGTGTGTTGACCAGGGCAAATTTCCAAATTTGATGAAATTCAGTAAAATCATACCTTTATTCAAATCTGGAGAAAAAGTGACCCGTCTCACTACAGACCTATCTCTATTCTCCCAGCTCTAAGTAAGATATTTGAAAAAATTATATTTAATCAATTATTGTCTCATTTCAACGTAAACAAATTATTACATAGCAATCAATTTGGATTTACTAAAGGCAGATCCACTACTGATGCAGGAGTGGCACTAATGAAACATATTTTTGAGGCGTGGGAAAATAAGCAAGATGCTATAGGAATATTCTGCGATCTATCGAAGGCATTCGATTGCGTTAACCATAATACTCTCCTCATGAAGTTGAAGCATTACGGTGTCGATAAGGACGCTCTTAATTTAATACAATCATATTTAACGAATAGAGTCCAAAACGTACATGTCGGAGAAACAAGTTCCAGCGGAGCCCTTTTATTGATGGGCGTTCCCCAGGGCTCAATATTGGGACCTTTATTATTTAATTTATATAAATGATCTACCTTATTATACTCAAAACCTATGTGAAACTGTATTATTTGCTGATGATACATCTCTTATATTTAACGTGGATAGACAAAAAGAAACTTTTGACGATGTAAATACTACACTTTCTCAGGTATTACATTGGTTTACGACCAATAATTTACTTCTTAACTCTAAAAAACCAAATGTATTAAGTTCACAATGCCTAATGTAAGGCAGGTAGATACTTTCATCACTTTGGATGAAGGACCCATGGAAGTAATAAATTCAACCGTTTTCCTGGGTATAAAATTAGACGCAAAATTGCAGTGGGGTCCCCATATTGCGGCTTTGGCAGGAAGGCTTAGTTCCGCTGCATATGCTGTAAGGAAGATAAGAAGTCTCACTGATATTGAGACTGCAAGACTTGTGTATTTTAGCTATTTTCACAGCGTGATGTCTTATGGTCTACTTTTGTGGGGGTCTGCTGCTGATCTACAAACAATTTTTGTATTGCAGAAAAGATCCATCCGTGCCATATACGGCCTTAAATCACGTGACTCACTAAGGAATTATTTAAACAAATAATATTTTAACATTACCGTCTCAGTACATTCTAGACTGCGTCATCTATGTACACAAAAATTTACATGTATTTTCAAAAAAGTCAGATAATCATAGTTTGAACACTAGGAACAAACACAAACTTGCCGTTCCAAATCTTAGATTGCATAAGGTTGGGAACTCATTTGTGGGATTAAGCATTAAAATATTTAATAAGCTACCACAAAATGTAATTGATTTACCCCTGCATAAGTTTAAGTCTCATGTAAAGTCTTTTAATAAAAAAAGCTTATTATAGTGTTGAAGATTATATAAATGATAAAAACTCATGGACATGTTGATTCCAGCCTGCACTACTTTTGTTTTTTTTTTTCATCTATTTAAATTTATATAATACTTAACTGCTTAATAGTACTTTTGAAGATTATTATATTTTTACCAATACATATGATAAAAATTGAAAATATAATTTGCTTTAATAATTGAATATTACATTTTTTTGAAAAGAGTAACTACTGAGTTTCTTGCTGGTTTCTTCTCAGTGGAAAACTACCTCCCGAACCAGTGGTAGCTTCATTTGACATTCATAAGTGTTCTTTAAGGACCTAAATTGAATAAACACTTTTCATTTTTCATTTTCCTTATGCTGAGGCCTCATGCGTTTCGCCGAGTGACCATTTGTATAGACATGCTGTGAGGAAAAATAGTGATTAGAAAATAATTCCTAAATTAGGACTAATAAATAATACACTTAGATAATTTCTAGAACATTTATTTATAACGTTAAGACTCGCTAAATTAGCTACAGTACATGAATCGTCAGGAGTTAATAATAAATGCCGAAGTTCCGTGCATAATTCTAATATATGTTAATAAATTAGATAATATTTTTTGTCCCCTTATGTCGCAAGTGAAACTATACAAATATGTTTTTTATTTATAAAAAGTTACAAGGCACTTATTTTTCAATATTAATATTAAAATTATACAGTGAAAATATTTTGTTAGATAAACAATTTTAATCTTATTTATATCGTGTACATTGTTCTATTTGAGATCATAAAGATGTGTTCCTAAAGATCTCAAATACTGAACTCAAACCTACAACTGTAATGTTGTTTTTTATTTATCATCTTTAATGTAAATGTAAATACTTTATTTAAAAAAATAGTACAATCGCAAAATATTTAAATATCAACATAGAACATAAATATATAAATATTGAGGGCAAACATATATTAACATTTAATAAAATGTGTACTTTCTATAGGTACTTGTTCTGTATGTTAGATATTATTCCCTCCAGTGGCAGAATACTCAATTAGAAGTATATTATGTCAAGTCTTATTTTGACTTTACGCCACGCTAAAAAAAGGAAATATAGATTAACTAAAAATGTGGCATATTCATTTGAATTAACATTCCTGTATTTATGGAAAAACACAATTTGGTATCTTTCGTTAAGTTCTTTACATAATTTTGAAAATTGGCATGAATGCAAATAAATAATGTTATTATATCATATCATGCAAGATATTTAGAGGCAATAAATTACTTTCTGATTGCGAATTCGTGTGTACTAATTTTTTATACAGAATAAGTATAAAATATCTTTTTTTTCTATGAATTAAGTGCGTGCTAATTAAGGTAACAATATATATATACGAGTTAAGTAAAACGATGAGTCAACTTTAATGCTACTCCATTTCTTCAACAATTTTATAATAACTATACCACAACAAAAGGAAATTAATGAATTTAAAACATTAGTAAATTTAAATGTCGAAAATACTGAAATATAACGATTGAAAAACTATCACAATGATCACTAAACTTTAATAATAAAATAACTATGTACATACTAACTAGCAACTAAGTAATAACGCCAAACAGCGATTTCATAACTCACTCAAACTTACATGCATTTGAAGTAAAATAAATTATACACTTTGTTCAACGAATGTATGTAACATATTTTCCATAAAACATTGTAGGTTTCATATCTATAAGTTACACTAATAATATGGAGGATTGAAAAATAATTTACGCATTTAACATATATAAATTTGTTTGTAGAAATGCTGAAAAATACAAAGAAAACCTAAATATACTATGCAAATATGATGGGCACTTCTAAATTTAAAAGAAACGTACATAAATAATATTTATTTTGGAATATTATCTCAATTCTACTTTCTATTACAAAAGCTGTATTCTATTTATTACAAAAACATTATAATACGTGAGGTGCACATACATACATTATGAATGAATATGTGAAGGTAGAAAACCATTAGTTTTCTACTCTACATATTTTTGGTGGTTCGTAATAAGATTGTACCTTCCGTACGTACCATACGTGTACTCGGTACAATTTTAAGCCTCTTTATCAGAAGATCTGTACACTATTTGCAGCAGATAGCCTTTATAACTTCACCGTTCAAGTGGCGCGAGCAAAGAGCTTTCAACTGTGTCCCTGTGAGACTTTCGAACCATCGCCTGTACTATTTATATAAGTTTTTGGAAAATAGTACTACGACCAGGGCCTTGATTCTACTAAATTACTTGACATTACGACACTTTTCAATCTATCATAGGTATTCCGGTACAACTTTAAATCTAAATCTTTTAATCTTAATGGTTTAAAATTATAATTATATAGTGGAATAAATTGTCTCATATTGTTACCAATTATTATTCTACCGTAAAACAGAAACGAATGAGTGCAATATGTTACTAAGGAGACAAAATAACGATCCAAGCAGCGCATTTTAAATTAGAGGAATTGAAGACCAGCTCTATAATCCAACTTAGCTAATCGCGCCATTTCACAACAGATACGAGTATAAAGACTATTTGCAACTAACGACAAGACACATGTTATGAAAATAGGAATTTGTACATAAGTCTTAGATAAACAATAAACACGTTTAGTTATTGTTGTATTTTTAACATTAACTTATTCATAACAATTTTGACCATGACCAACGCGTCATTAAAAGGGTACAAAATTAAAAGCACGAGCACACTATTATGACATATAGCGTGTGACGTGATTATGAATGAAAATACTGCCCAACTGTCGCGATGAACAGATTTTTGCCGCGGACACTTTACTGAGATGGTGCATCTTAGTTTATTGTTTATCAAAGATATAAGTATAATAAGTATGGTACTCAGTAAAATTTTTCAATGTCACCACGTACCTTAATTTTGTGCACGCTTCTAGAAATACGTGCATAAATTAGCCAATATTTTAATATATTTTGCTAATTCGAGTTCAATACACTCAAGCGTGTTGAAAAGGTACTAAAAGTGCAAAATACTAAGAAGGCAAGTTAAAGACAATGCTTTTGTCATTTTCAACAGACCAATACAGCAAAATGACCAAAGGAAACAAATTATTATTTCACACCTTACCTTAACATGTAGGGTTTCAATTATGATGGTATTTTTTTATTTCAATAAATTCAAGTGACCTAACATAAAGTTGTATATACCGATTCGATTAAAGCTGTTAAT